>JABUQX010021753.1:5000-18166 GCA_015478945.1 Trachelipus rathkii
ATATAATATATATATATATATATAGTCTGTGTAAGCGGAAAATGTTACAGACAATATTTATGTATATATTATATATATATATATTATAATATATATATATATATATATATATATATTAATACTATATATATATACGGGTCGGTGTCAGCGGAAAAGGTGGCGACCATTGTCACTAAATGGAGGAGCAGGTTTATTCCATGTTTCAAATATTTTTCTTCTCAAAATTCATGGTTTTGTTGTGCTCTTGCCACACGAAACAGAGACAATGTGTATCCGGTGATTAAGGCACTCGTACTCCTATCGTATATATTATTTGATATCAGATTTATTATTCGATGGGCTAAGCAAGCTTTCACTAAGCGGTAGTGACCTGACTTGCTTGAGTCTTCTTCTGACAAAAATTTCTTTCCTCTTCCCAAAAAATATCTTCGTCATGTTCCGTAACTCTGCCTTTCCGTATCTTATGCACTTTAATGGGTCTATAGTCTAATACCCCTTCTGAAAAGTCTATTTTGTTAATTCTTTTTAACATTTTTTTTACTAATTTCCTCCTTTCAGGTATCCTATGTTTTAACTTGTGATTAAGTAAAATCTTTGAAAGTTAGTAAAGCATCAGGTCAGGATGAAACTACTTCTTGTGTTTTAATGGAATATGTTTCTAAACTTGTACCTATCCTTGTTCAACTCTATACTCACTTTGCCTAAAAGCTAATATCTTTTCTCAGTTTTGAGGTTGTTCAGCAGCTCCCGAGGAAGGATAGCCGCTTTGAGCCCTCTACCCATCGTCCAATAGTTCTTACCTATTGCCCTGATTAACTCTCATTTCCTGGATCGTTTGGAATCTTACTCTCTTCTCTCCGATAATTAGGGAAGCTTTCGACTCTCAAGGTCAAATGGTGATATAAATTTACTTATCTATGATCCTCTGACCTCAGGGATTAATGATAGTGTTTTTTTGGTTGTTCCTGACATTCCGAATTCTTTTTACAGGGTATGGCATGCGTCGCTGCTCTCTAGGCTTCCTTCCTTTGGTTTTCATTCATTTTGATCACGTCCTTAGTTTTCCCAAACCTCAATATCACAGTAGTTGATGAAGCGACATCTTCCTTCCTATCAAATGTGTCTTTCCTCAGGGTTCTGTTTAATTCCCAATTTTCTTCCTACTTTTTAGTAAGACCTCCTCATCTGATTACATCTTCGGAGGAAGGTTCCCTGTTAGTATTCGGATTATATAATCAAAACAAAGTTATATCGGGGCAAGAACACACAGCCATGTTCACAAATTCGTGCGCCAACATATAAAAACATTTTTAATAAGCAAATCGCAATTTTCCCTGAAGAGTTTCCTATGGTTTTGAAGGACTTCCTGGGCAAAAATGGCCGTTTGCTTACTAAAATTGTGCATATATGTAGGTTATATTTTTAGGCATTATTGTAGATGTGAACTCCTGAAATTCATGTTTGCTTTTTATGGTTTGTGGTAAAAAATGACGTCAGATACCACTTTCATGTACACGCGTAGAAGTACAAAGTTCATAGCAAGTACCGACTCGTTGCAACACATGATGATTGTATGTGTATAAGTAATCAAATAACTTTAAGAAAAAGGAAGAAATGGTGTTTCTGACTTCACTGGCAGTAGCTAAGTATTGGATGATTGAGATGGATAAAGATGATTTCAATTGTGTGGAAGGGCATACAATATGAGCTTTTTTAGTCAAAGATTACTCCTCAGACATATAACGAGCATTTATTGTTATAAGTATATTAGTGATAGCGCCTTTCCCATCACCCGCGCACATATATTCTGTAGAGTATATTCTTGTTATCTATTATTACTATTCAGTATTGATCATACCCCTACTCCGTGTGGCCAAGCTAGCATATCCTCTCACACCCGAAGATCCCAAGTGCAGGCATGTCAACTAGAAATAACCTTATCAACATCAACTACTACAGGTAAGAGAGAACATTGTGAGAGCGCGAGTGTCTTTAGGATTTCAGAAGTATAATCTCTCTCATCGCAGCATATACTTGGTCGAAAGAAAACAATACATTATTTTATTCGTATATATTTTTATTAATATTTACCTATCACTCTAGTACCTCTTCCTACATACAGTGTGCCATTTAAAAAAAGAAGAGAAAATACTAGTAGTAATACTTAGTTAAAAATCATTTATATCACCCTCCCTGAAGATCATGTTTGTGTCCAAACCTGCTATCTTCGATCGATTGTTCATCTGACACAGCTAATGATCACCCTGCCCGAGTGTCAGTTTCTCTGAGGGTGAGGTAATTAGTTTGGCCCGCTAACCGTACCGCTCCTGAACCTCTTTTCTTCCCTTGTTCTTCTATTCATGAATAGGTAAAATATGTGATTAAATGTTTCTATCTTTTTATTTATTTCCTTGCTAGCTGTTTACGGGCATCAGTCTTGATTCCTACTTTCTGGGCGGGTCGATCCGTACGGAGGAGTACATGAGAGGGGGAATTTCGTTACCCTCCTCCGTACCGCTCCCTTCGTGCTACGGTCCGCTAGAAATACACCCGGATCTCGTATACATGGCAAGCGCTTCTGCGTATACGTTACCTCACTCGGAGTCAACATACAAGCGGCCATTCTTCTTTGTTGTATTATGCAGTCAAAATAAACCCATGTCAATTTTTTTCAAAAATACAATTTTAACAATTTAACTTTTTTCAAAAAACGTTTATTTTTTATCTTTTTTTTTAATATTTCTGCGGTAAAACAAATGTTCTCCTGATTAATAATAATTATGGATATTTCTATTTCTCGACTCGATTTTCATATACCTGCGTTATTTTTAGTCTGAGGCATTCCTAGCCCTTTTCGTGATTCATGACTCATAGTATATGGAGGTACGGCTAACATAATTATTTTTATTTAAAATGCTCATCTGCTATATTACATTCATATAGCATATCATTGCCTTCAACATGTTGTATTCCTTTCCTACTTCTTCATTTATATTACATCATAGGTATAAGTAATCTCAAATATCACTTGTCGGTATATTTACTTAGTAGAGTTATACACTACCTTACTCCCACATATATCTCTTTTCTATACAGTTATACCTTACCCTGTTATCGTCGTAACCGTGCAGCCCCGCAACGCTCCCCTCCATATGTGAGGCGCCCTTGCTTCACGTCAGCTTATCTCACTATTAGTACCTTACTGGCGAACTGAGCGGCTAATCTACTCTTCTCACATACTATTTTATTAGGCTATTTTAGGTTATTAATTTTTCTAGCCCCCCTCACAGTCGTACCTCACACCTATTTATTCCCGCTACCGTCACTACCAGCAGCCGGAGCCTTGAGGTCACCGCACTCAGCTTCCAGTACGCTAATGAAGCTACGAGTCGAATTCAGCCCTATGTAGCTTCGCGTGTACCTATGCGTATATCTACCTTATTATCTCATGCTTTTAACATCACTATTTTATGCTGAATCATTATGGTGCTTCATATATGTTTATATACTTATACAGTTTTCACTATTACTCCACCTCACGACAGGACCATTTATGTTGGTGGTCGATCGGGCCTGCGAAATGAAGCGTGTCTCGTCAGTGACGTGCGCGGTTTGGCCTACGGGCATCACCGTCACACTACTGCTCGCCCTCTTGCCTCTTGGCCTTCGTCAGCGACTTTCCATTTCACATACCCCGTCTCCGCTTTTTTCTTGCTTCCTTGATGGTGTCCCCCCTCTGGGTTTTTTTTTTGGTCAGCGGCCGTCCGTTCTCAGGCTCTCGTGCGGTGTTTTCGACACGCTCGTTCTGTTCTTATAACAGTCACCTGGGTCCGCTTGAACCTCTTACTTGGCACCATCGTCACCGGGTCGTCCGGCTGTTTGCCGTTTGGGTGTCCTCTTATGTTTTTTGAGTCACGGGCCGAGTATAACTTTCGCGGCTTGTGCTCACATTAGTCTTCTAGCGACCTGGGACATTACGTCAGATCGCGCTGATTGGCCGTTCTCTGCACCGTTGCTTCCTTGCACCTTCTTACATTTCTTCTGCGTCTTTTTCTGTTTGATCCACTTCCGGGTCTCACCTGTGTGTGGTGCGCACTATACATGGAGCCTATGTAGCAGCTTCCTTGTTCGCCGAGGTTACCTGCTTTCCAGCGGTATATCGACCCACCTCCGGACATATCACTGGCTATCGCCCCGTTTTCTTACACTACCTCTTTCGCTATGCGTTACTCTTTGCCTCTGTTTCTTCCCCTTGGCCCCCATCAGTGTGCGTCCCCTCATTGCACACACCCTCGCAAGTTCTGTGCCGTGCTCCCCCTCGCATGGGTCAGTCTCACCTATCTGTCCCCCCCTTCTCGTCACTTAATGTCGGCATGCACACTTCTGCGACAGTGTATTGACACAATCGCTATCGGCCTATGCTCGGGTACCTTACGAAGACTCCGTCGCGCGTTTGACGCCGGCTTACGCTGATCTGCTGTTGTGCGGTGCTCGTTCCGTCGCCACCCTCGTTTCCTCTGCTATTCCTTCCTGTTAAATCCAGTTATTATCGCACTGCTCCCCTCTCTGACCTGTTTCTATCGCTGTGACACTCGTGCCCACTGCCTAGTGCCATCTTGCCCGGCTTAGCCGTCATGACTTGTTGACCGTGTTTCACACGTTTGTGCTCGCGGCTTTATTTGCCCCTTTCACTTGTTCTTTTAGTCTCCGTTCTCGTCCTATATCGCGTGTTTTTCTTCACGCGTGCTCCCGCATCGTGTTGGTGTGTTGCTTTTTGTCTGTTCTCTTTGGCCTTACGTTCGCTTTCTTGTGACTTTTCATTTTCTTACTATTATTGTTTGTTTATATGGTTTGGTTTCTGTGTTTTTGAGTGTTTTTTCCCACTTTTTATGCCTTTCTTTTGGTATATTACCAGTTTAAAGTTCTGTCATTTATTCATTTTTTAGTGTTTTGGTTATATCAGCGTTCTCTTTGGTTTTTCTTGTAATCATTTCAGTTGTTTTCTGTGAGTTTGTTTTATTTCATTTTCGGTGTTTTGATTTTCATGTTATGCTTTTCTCGTTTTTATACTCACAAATTTCGTTACCTTGTTATGTTTCGCAACAATAGATCGACACAGATTTTGAGCACTGTTTCCACTCCTTGGCTGTACAAGCTCATCAATAGTCATCACGCCTCACTAACACTCAATAGTCACCTAAACACCCCTCCATCCATCCACTCTAATCAGTCTATGCCCAATCGAAAACTTTGCTCGTGATTCTTATTTTGATTTAATTATGACCACATAACCCCGTTTTCAATAACTCTTACTATGACCATTCAACATCACTTTCAAAAACTTTTACTATGGCCGCACATCCATACTATCAAAAGCTTTTCATGACCGCAAACACAATTATTCGTATTTTAATTGTAAATTATTTATTTATCAAAACTAACTTTGTATATCTTATCCATCTTTGAAAGCAGTAACTCATGTAAATCGATAGTGAATACTAAACCTATCCTCATACCACATATTCATGCCATTATCATGTGAATGCTTAGTTGATCTATTGATTGGACTTATTCACTGACTTGCATCTTACTTGATTCTACATCATTGTGTGAGTGGTAGAACTTTTAGTAGACTATCGAGGAATAATATCTCTTAATGCAATTCGTTTGTTTTGTTATTTCTATTAAGATCATGCATTATAAAACTAACAGAATATAGTCCATTTTTATAGACATTAATTATACTTAAGACAAATTTGGCATATTTACATCCTATATTCGCAGTTAAATCGCAGTATCAATATGAGAGCCATCGTCGTCTTACAATACTTAATTAGATGAGTAACGCACCCTCACATGGATATAATTGATTCTATGTGGATTGCTAGTCTTATTACCTTTATGTCAATTCACATCATTACTAGATTAAAAGCTTTTAGTGATTTAATCTTAAATCATCTTTGTTTCTTTTAAATCTGTTCTTTTAATCTATACTAAAATTCTTGTATTTATTCTCATGTATTCTGTCTGCTATTTAAAATATTTGCTTTTTACACATTTTTATTATCTATTTTTCACTTCATAGTAACTTCCTGTGCCACCTCTACACTTACATATCTGAAAGTCTCGCTACATTTCTACATCTATTGCCTCAATTACAACTGCAAGGGCTCTACTATAATACCCTATATTCTATTTGACCAGAAGGAACTATCTTTGTCTAGTCGAACTAGTCATTTGACACTATCATGTGATCTATTGATTTCAAATGTCAAAAATTATTACGTATGCATGATACAAGAGACTTTTATATTTATAATTATTGTTATTATTACCTTAAACAGAAATATTTCACTAAAAAATTTTAAGTATTTTTATGACTATTACATAAAACTCACCTACTTCGTATTTGAGCACTCCAATGTCTAGTAAATCTCATCACACTCAGTAAATCTGCTAACTACTCCATAGCTTTGAATTACAATCACTTCCACATATTATTCCCACTCATGATCATATCTGTACGTGTGTTATCTATGGATAGATGCACATAGTCTAGATGTCTTTGATGTAGTGACTATGAGTCAACTCAGTATTGAGTGAGTGTATTTTTTGGAACTAATATCTCTTCTATCTATTTTGATGAATTATAGTATTTTCCTTTTTTATTTTAACATCTATTTACATGAATAAAATACGTGAGCAGTGGTTCTTTACTGTATAAATTAAAATCTTATACAATATAGCATTATTTATATCCTTATAAAGTAGTAAATCGTGAATTATCAATACTGTACCTCTCATATACCTCTCATATAACTCATTAGCATGATCTATTGGATCTATTTGATTCATATAAGTCGTAATTTGTATAAATTATCATAAACTTTATTTATTTATTATGTATATGTTTTCATTTAAACATGATTTTTTAATTACTCATATAAAATTTTATCTATATTTATGTTTTTAATAACTTAAGAAAAATTTAGTATAGTTTACATAACTTAAAGCATAAATTAAGTAATAAACCGTAAAATAAACTGCCTCTCATAGCCATCCTACCCTTCTGTTGATCTATTGATTATTGATCTTTTTCTTGATGCTCTTGATGATGATCTATTGATTCAAGTCATATTTTCGATATACATGAAAGAAAATAAACTTTTATATTATATTTGTGATGATTTGTTTCATTTTATGAATATTTTCGTTTGTATATTTACCAGTAAGATTTCTAGTGTGTAGTTCTATGAATGTGCCCAATTCTAAGGTGAGATATATGTTTATTCATACTAAATTTTATTACTTTCAGTAGGTGATTTGTAGTGATAATTCAGAAAATCCTTTACAGTTATCTAACATACTTGAGAGCAGAATAATCAGTAGATCAGTTAGATGACATACTAGCATCAAGCATGAACGTTGACACAGCATATCCATTTTGAAATATCGCTATGTATATATTACATAATTATACTCAAGTCATATTTTGTATAACACATAAGACAAAACTTTTATTTATTTTTGCTTTGTTTCTTTAAACATTTTGTTTTTAACTAAATTTTTTATTCTTTTTATGTTTCTAGGAACAAGATTACTAGATTATCTAATGACATTACAGAGTAATACAATAAGATTCAAAACTGCCTAACTCTCATCACCCTACCACACTGGACACAATGGATCTACTATAGATATGTTTGATGCATGACTATATTGATTCTAATTTGATCTATATGAATTCTTGGATATAAGTGTACATCACTCTCTGAATGAGCAATAACGGATCTTAATAACTTTGTAGTTTATTTTGTATTGTATTGTATTTGATACTTTATAACTTATACATAATTTAGAGTAGCGTCTTGTTTATGTTTCTTGCATTAACAATCATTTTCATATTTTCATTACATATCATACACAAAAAATTAAAAGAAGAGTTTAAGAGCATGAAGTTTCAGTGAGTACTATAACTCCCCGCGTTTTACATAGTCGCATCAGAAACACGACCATAGTAGTATTGATCCTATTGATTTCGAAAGTGCAATAATGTATAACATATTTACATATAAAACAGTTATATATGTTGTTGCGTTGTAGTATTTAACTCATAATCGTTTCTACTAATAAACATTTCGCTCTCTTATATAAAATTATTAGCAACTTATAATAATTTCATATTTATCATACCGGAAGTTTCAAAACAAGTGAAAAGTCGATAAATCATATAATGACAACTGGCGCCAATTAGGTTCCTCATAACCCCATAATAATAATTGATCTATGATTATTGATTGGGGAATAAATGTTTCTACTATTGAAATTATTTCCCAAAAAAAATCTATAGAATAAAAACTTTATAATTTTTTTTTGTTTATCGAAATTAACATTTTGATATTTACTAACAAAAGTTATACTTGTTATGTATATGTAACTTAAAAAATTTGCAGATTTACAATGTGAGCTATTGTCTACTAACTCACCTAGTCACGATAAATAACTGCTCGTGACAAACTATTCATACTACTGTACTGTTGATACTATTTGATCTACATTGATCTATTGTCTACAGACATTAATATGAGAGATCATGGATATTCGTAAATTATCCAACAAACTTTAATTTGATTATTAATTGTATCTTATATAAAATTTCCAATTAAAGTTTAGCTAAAATAAAATTTCATCAATTTTATTCTATAACTTTAAAAACTTTGCATACTTTACCATTAGCATTAAGACAGTAATCAATTTACAAAAATCAATAATAAAAACTGCCAATAATTCCTCACCCTCCCTTCTGTGATTTATTGATCTATTGTTAAACTCTCTCTGATCTATTGATCTGACTTGATTCAAGTCTATAAATTTGCACATGAAACCATGTAAATACTTCATGTATTTAATTTATTTATAATTGTTTTGTTTCTTTAAACTTTCGTTTTACTAAAGAGAGTCTTTTTCTTTTATGTTTAGAGAATTCTGTAAAAAAGTGTAAATTATTTCATATGTTAACGCAACTTAACAACAGCTACTGTCAGAATATAAAATATCGAGTTAACAGCTCATTGCTACGCCTCCCATCTGCATCACTCGGGTATGAAACTTCAAGCAGATGGTCTAATATGTGATTCAGATACTTAGATCAGATCATTCATATTTGTGATACTTTTTGCTCTATTTCATCTATTACATACTCAAGTCATAATTAGTATGATACATAAACACCACACAAAGAGGTGAAGATATATCACATTAGTCGAACAAATAACAAAACTATGCATAATTTTGATTTGTATTAGTTGATTTTAGTGCACTGTCTTATATTGTTTTCAATACCTAATAAAAAATCTCTACCGATTTGACTAGAATATCTAATAACAGGTGTAAATACGATAAATTCAAGATTAAATAAGAATCTGCCCTTACATACCCTCTATTAATACTTTTAAGGAATCTAATTTTCTCAATTTATTCGAATTGCTTTCAATTAAGATCAAAGTCTTCAATGTTAGTGCAGGTAAACAATTTTATACAAAAGTTTTATTTATCTTTTTAATTATTTTACTTTTAAATAATTATTTGGTTTTGATATATATAACAATTTAGGTGGATAGTTTTGTGGGTTAAGTGATAGTAATGAGCATTTTTGTAAATATTTTGGTAATCTAAATAAATAAATGTTCCACACATATACAAAATAAAATAAATATTCTTTATATACATATATAATTTAATGCAAAGTAAATCATAAATAGAATATAAGTAAAATATAATCTACTATTGATGAACCAATTCTCCAATTAATCTAATTATTGACTATATGTTTTAAATAATGAAGGTAATTACATGTGTTTATTACATTAATTTGTTACTTAATTTTGAATCTATTTACATTTCTTTTATCTATTGATCTATCAATTCAAGTCATATTTTGTATAAATAAACACTATATAAACTGTATAATATTAATTTGTTTTGTCTTCCTCTTCATTATATATATACGTCTTATTCCTGTTCATAATTTATTCTTCTTTGTGATGTAATTAATCGAACATTTAACAGAATTATCTGCATACTTTTATATACGCGCTTTAATAGTAACAGATAAGAATCAGTAGAAATAGTCAGAGTAAGACTCAAACACTGCGCGCTCAATTCTGGCGCGATTAAACCTCTCATGCTAAGACACAAATGAAACTATATAAAGCTAAGGAAGGTGAGCAAAAGGTAACCAAGGAAGGAGGAATTGATTGAAATGGTAAAGGTTAGAAGTTAGGAAAAAGGAACAAAGGTATGAAGAGCGGTTTTGATGGCATAGAGTTATCAAAATGGTTTAGATCTTTTTAGTAAAAGGAATCAGGATTGAGAGGAGCTTTGATGAAATTGTTACAGTTAGAATAGTGTGGAAAAAGACACTCTCCTGGTGATCTAATGTGATCGATATTGAAGGATTATTCGTATGTATATGAGGCTGATTGAAATATGAATTAAGATCATAGGTTATGTATTTGTGGTATAACGATAGACGACAAAAACGTTTTATTTAATATTTGTGTTTTGACATATCTCTTAAACTTTATCGTAATGTTAATCTAGAGAAAGAATTTATGGAATTAGTATGTTTATTGCTTTAAGCTGTGGAAGAATATTTCTCGTTTTAGATTAAGACATATCTTTCTTTTTATAGTAATAAATTTAAGAAAAATTTACAATTTGTATAAAAAATACCTTAAATAGTCAGTAAGTCAGGGTAAAAGCTGTAAAACACACCACTGTATACGCTATCATCCGCTCAACGGCCTCTAATCTATGATCTATTGATTCTATCGAGCGAGAGTGAGATATCATTGACGTTAATTGTTATAAACATAAACTTAATAAAATAAATAAATTCTTTGCAGTGGCTGTTGTTGTTGTTGTTGGCGTTGATGTTGCTGTATGATTGTTTTGTTAGTTTAATTTTGTTTGTGATGGTTAACTGTTGCTCTCCATCCGTAAATATAATTGAACGTGAAGACAATTAGTCAATGATCACCCTGCATGATCCGACTAACTCATCATAAATTATTGAGATTGAATAAGTTAATTTACCACCTTACAGTTGATAATAAGTTAGGAGAAGTTAACAATGATATTTACGTATATGCAAATCCTAAAGCGCCAACTGGACATAGAACTACATGTCATCTCGGTAACAAGGTACACTATGAATGTGAACTAGTCTATCTAACTACAGAAGCTTAAAGGAAGGGCAATCAGCCAGAATAGCTCATATCATTACTATGAGGGGTGATGGACTCAATACATAAGCGACAAATTACTGTACTCCTCCACAATATCTATATATTATTAATTAAAATTATTTAATTTATTATTTATTTAAAGAATGATATGTTGATATGTTATTAGTTAAACGGCTTGAAACAGATTGAATGTAGTTATTAGTAGTAGTATCAACACTCTAAATATATATAATGGAAGGATATTACAAAATAGAGAAGCGGGTGTGCCGGGGATCATCTTGTACACAGAAATCCATAGACACACACAACAACAGCATTAAGGTACAAAATTTCCGACAGACTCATTAACAACACCACAACACATATACTATGTATACGTACAGTTTACTATAGTTACATTCTACATTCACACTCCACTTAATTAAATTATAGACATTCATTTATACTTAATGTCTATATATGCCTACTATTATATTATTATTATTTTATTTAATATTATTATTATTTATTATATTAGTCCAATTATATTATTTATTATTTACTGGACCAGACAGTCATACAATCATGAAATTATTAGCGTGATTCGGATTTACCATTACTTATTTTTATTAATAATTATTTTAACAATACTATATCGTTATAGGGCGGGTGTCTTTATCAGTAAAGTTGTCTAATTTTTATTGTGAGTGGTGAATGTTGTAGTATGCTGTGTAATGTTGTATGTGTGTTGTTAAGTACATTATGTTAAATTAATATATGTGATGCCTCCAATCGTATGGGCACTTATTAGTGTGCAAGTTATTATACATGTATTAGTTTGTATATAATACCCGTATAGAATGAATTAATTTGAATTAAATATAGTTATAGCTTTATGCAGTAACTGTATAAATAGGTATAGCTAATAGTATATTAAATAATAATCTACAATATAGAATAATTGAGATGATGATAGTTATGAGCTGTGCTGGTGTGATATCAGTAATAGATTGAGATCTGACTTTATGCCTTCTCTACTGCTGTAAGGTTGAAAACTTTAATTTTAGTTACCTTGTTAACGATTGCTGTATGTCAGTTTGGGCATTGGATGAATTATGTATAATTTGTTTATAGTTTTTCATATATAATATTGTTTAAATGTATTAAAGTTTAGCGTCGTTATATTTTAAATATTGAATTTGAAAAAGTATGTTTATAATTTTTCTTAATCTTGAACGTATGATTATTTTTAAAACAGTCAACAGTAACTAACAGACAATATAACATACGTGAACAGGACTAACAATCATACGTATACAGGTAGGATTAGAGCGACAACAATATAAGACGAATGAATCGAACAACACAACATCAAACAACAACTAAAATATGGCCAAAGTCTAATGAATTTAATTTTTATTGTTATGTTATACAAAATATAGATCTGATTTGAATCCAAATTAAAACATTTCTCTCACATTGTTGTAAATGATTTTTCTCGAGGAATGACAATACGTACAGGTTCAATTAACAATATGTTTTAATGATGATTTTTACTGTTTTAAAAGACTCATTTACATATATAGTGCTATTTTTTTTTTATAGTTTATTATATATTCTATTTTTTATTTAAAAGACAAGAAATGATAATTTAACATGAATATTTTACAGAATAAGCAAAATAATAATAAATTTTTATGTAAAAGACGAAAAGTTTAAATGAATAGTCAAAACACAATATTAATAAAGCGTTTTTATTGTAGTATTTATGTTATATACTAAAACTCCGCAAATCGAATCAAAGAGAATATATATTGATAATTCAATAGGGGCAATAGATCACAGAAGGGTTGATGAGGGCTGTTTGATTATTACTGTTTTAACTTGATTTACTGATTTATACTGACTTAAGGTATTGTAAATGATATGCATATATTA
>JABUQX010021754.1:0-2500 GCA_015478945.1 Trachelipus rathkii
AAAAATATGTCTAGTATTTCACTTTTCAAATTAAAAAAAATTTGTTTGGAAATTGGACAACGCTGAGACAAAACTCAAAAATCGAAAAGGTACTTCGTGATTTGTAGTAATAGACACCCTTCTATACATATTTCAAGTTTGAAGTCACTTTATCAAAAAATTTTTGAATTAAGTTGATTTATGCGCAATGTCCAAAAACATGGTTTTTTGAAAAATTGAAATTCTTGAAAGAATGACTACAGTCACAGAAAAACACGCGAAAACAACGTTTTAGAGGCAAAAAAGCTACATTTTGGTGTTATATAGTCAAAATAGGCTGAAAATTTCGAATTTTATGTCCATATTTTTAGGTGGGGGCTGAAAACTGGGATCAGCCCCAGCCAAAATATTGGATCCTCCCTATGTTAAAAATGTTATGCTAGCATTATATTCGCTGGTTAGTATATAAAGATACACATTTTTGTGCTATGTTTTTATCCAAAATGATGCTGAAAATGCGAACTTTAATTAATAGTGGGTTAAACTGTAAAATTAACACGATATGTTAGAGATATGCTAAAAAAGGTAAATCGGTTACGTTTTTGTAGGCTGTACATAGGTTCTTTACTGTTGGTTAGTTATGATTTGTTAATTCAATTTATACTTTATCGGTCGTTAGGTGTGGTTCGGTTTTGTGTGTTCATTGTACATTATATTCTTAATTCCCCCCCCCCCTCCCCCCCCCCTGGTAATGTTAGTTTAGCTTTATTAATGTAAAAACAATGTTACGTGCATATATTCCGTTGTTAGTATATAAATATGGAACTTATTTTTTGTACTATGTTTATCCGAATGGATACTCGATATGTGACCTGAATCATAAGATCAATAGATCAAGGTCAATGGCGGGTGGTAGGGTGGGGACGAGGAGGGTACGAAGTGGTTGGATTTGGCTGATTTACTGATTTACTGCTTTAATTTCGGTAAACTATTACACTTTACCTATAATATTTGTATTCAAAGAACTATTTTTATGTTATGTTTAGAAAAACTTTGTTATTTTTATGTTTGTTTGTCTTTGTACCATATTTTCTAGTTTCTGTTAATGCCGTGTTATCTTTATTTGATGTGGAAACCTTTTATTACGTTAGAGTTTATTCGTTGATCAGCATGATAATTAACCATTGTTGTGATAAATTTTTTGTTAATATTACATGTTAATACTAAATTAACCATTGTTATGTTGAGATATGCTTGACATAGTGTGAATAGGTTACGTCTTTGTATGCTAATGTTAGTTACGTTACAGTTGTTAAGTATTGAACTTTGTTAACGTTAAAAGTTTATTCATGTTTAAGGTGTTTCAGTTTTTCGTTGTGTATTATATTCATAGTTCAGATGATGCTAGTAAGCTTTATTAATGTGAAAACTTTGTTTACGTCAGCATAAAACGTTGTTAAAAGAAGAATCATATTCATTGCGTAATGTTTCGAAAAGTGGGAGAAGTTTTAACACATGGTCTCAACGTTGTATCTTTGATAACTCTAAATGAAACAGGGAATGCAATACCAGCCAATGAAACGATCATAAAGGTCATGGACGGGTGGATAGGGAGGGGCGGGGAGGGGGATCGGATGGTTTGAATTTACTGATTTACTGAATTACTGCTTTATATTCCGGTAAACCTATTAACACTTTACTAATGATATTTTATTCAAAGAAACTTATTTTTTGTTATGTTTGGATAAAACTTTGTTATTTGTATGTTATGGTTTTGGATAAAACTTTATTATGTTTTGCAATTATTTGTTGGGGATTATGATATTTATGTAAGGTTATGAAAATTTTTGTTAAATATTACTATGATAATGTAGAAAACTTTGTTTAGCGTTACATATATATTCGTTGGTCTGTTTGATAATCGGACAAGGTTATGATATATTTTTGATAAATGTTACTGTGTCAGTGTAGGATTACGTTAATATGTTAGAGAAAAGGCTTGAAAAGGTATGAAGTAAGGTTACGTTTTGCAGGCAATGTTTAGTTACTTTAAAGGTGTCAAGTGTTGAACTTTGTTTAATGTCAACAGTTATTCATGTGTAAGTTGTTTTAGGTTGTCCTTGTACATATTTTCTTGTTCCTGTTAGCGATTGTCAGTTTTATTGATGTAGAACTTTAATTACTGTTTGAGTATATTCGTTGATCAGCATGATAATTAACCCAATGTTGTAATAAATTTTAGTTAAATATTACCAAGTTAATATAATTAACATTGTTATCTTAGAGATATGCATGACAAAGTGTGAGTAGGTTACGTCTTTGTATTCTATGTTAGTTTCTTTACTGTTGTTAAGTGTGGATACTTTGTTACGTTGACAGTTTATTCAGTTTAATAGGCGGTCAGTTTTGTCGTTTGTGTATTATATCATAGTTCAGATGATGCAAAGTAAGCTTTATTAATGTGAAAACTTTTGTTACGTTAGCATATATTCGTTGATTCGTATGATAAAGAATTTGTTTT
>JABUQX010021754.1:7500-27500 GCA_015478945.1 Trachelipus rathkii
ACTTGTTATTACTTAAAAAACAATTAAATAAATTTGAAAATTTATTTTTTTTTAAAAAATAAAATATTTTGTGAGTAGGCAAAGCGCACAACCACAGTAAACTATGTGAAAGTGAGAGCCATTTTAATATTACACCAGAGTTCAAAGGAAATTGACGAAATAAAAAATAATTAAAGGTGAGCGCCAACCGTGTGGCCCTAAAAAATGGTTTGGCCCGCCAATTTAATATTAAGGGTATTTAATAGGGGAAGGGTAGGGTGTACAAGCCCCATTAAATAGCAGAATACCATTAACAAAAATATAATAACGCAGATTCCAAATAGCTTTTTACATATCTATATGACTTTAAATAGCAGAATACCATTAACAACCGTAACTATGTAAATCGATGCAGGTCATATAAGCTATAAGGAGCTAACGAGGCTTTTACCGATTGGGATAGCCCGTAAGTCTGTTGCCAGTGCCACCCATATCCAGTGAGTATGATTCACTCCACGTGGAATCTAAGTGTTCATCAGATTTACTTGGATCCAATTATTTAATTTGCACTCTCGATTCTATCTGCAAAAGTTCGAAAAGTCTAGTCCGATAATGGTAATCTAAGAGACTATGCAAACTCACAGCAACCAATGAGAGGAAATTCATTAGAATATTACAGTATATCTAGAATAATTATGTTTAGAATAATTATCGCCCACATAATCCATACGGTTAAAGAATAGTTCAATAGTAGGGTAACAGCCAAATGAGTGTATAAGCCTATAATGAATGCTTACTAAAACTACTATACCCGCTGCACTACTCTCTTACCTAATATAGTCTCAAACTCTGATCTCTAGCTCTCGAATAGAACAACAGTAATCAACATATTCTTGTCAAGTCCTGTTCGAGGTAGATTTCTCACTATCTTCCTGTATGATTTTTCTATGGTTCGAGTGTGGCGGAAAGGTGATGCTCGATTATCACTGTGTAATATTCGAGTTATATATGTAACTCATTATTTATACACATTTACTATTGACTGTTATTTCCCTTAACTATATTTACTGTATTAGAAATAATTCATCATGTACATTTAGATACTTTTCGGGTAACACTATTTAACCTATAAAATGATAACTTTACAAAAGCCATAGCCCCTTAATAAATAGTGATAGGATTACCCATGGGCTCAGAACTATCATACCAGCAAAAGAATTCTTTATACACACGACTTTCCACTCCAACATTCCTGCGATATTGCCTCATATCCTTGGAGGTATGCTCTTGACCAGTTATTCTTTATGCCGGAGTAGGCTTCTTGCTCTGCACGTAAACGTACACCTTTTCTCCCGTCTGATGAGTAAGGTCTTACATAGATTTATAGTGCGCTCATATCGGGATCAGTCTATAGGATGGCAACTTTTTCAAGAGGTCGTTAGCACTGTTTATTAAGTGTCCCTAGGAGGTGTCCATTCTCTATTACTGACTAGCCGAATAAACTTTCGATGCTAGATCTGATTGTATTGTCTTAGCCCACGCGGTTACTTGCCCCTGTAAATATTACGCTTTTTTTTCATTATCGGGCCCAACGCAAAATTTGAAAATCTAGAGATGGGTTTTGTGGTACAACATCCCTACACGAATCTAGAAAAACTGGGATATGTATGTGAAAACAAGACAAGAGCTTAAGACTGGAAAGAAATAGCTTTGCAACTACCTGAAAAGATAAAAGTTGCATTTCTGACCTGTTGCCGCTTTAACCTAGCCTACTAGAGCAAGCCTTCTCTCTCTCTTGTCTCTCATCGTCCTCTCTCTGTTCAGTCCACAATGGCATCTGTTTCTTTTTTCTTCTTGCTGCTGTCCTTTGTTAAGTTGTTTTGGAGAAAAAGTTCTCCAACGAGTTTAAGAAGAAAAGTTTAAAGTCAGTAGAGAATAAACCAGCGAAAAGAATTACATACAGTAAATGCAGTTTTATTTGGAAGCCCCAGCCAGAATAATCCATTTTTCTGCTTATTGTTGTTCGGACTGGTTTACACTAGATCAAAAACAAATATTAGTTTTAAACGGTTGTTAATAATTCACCCTAGTTCACCTGATACCACCTCTCAACTCTATGGAAATTGAATTGGCTTGGACATTTTAATTATTATATTATACTGTAATTAATATGTAAACACTGAGAATACTTAGGATATGTCCTATGATGTCGAAGACACGCGGTTCGTTTTATCATTTCTTTGTTACTTTATTTAGTTTTTAATATTTATTCATGGCATCTCACACACAGCACTTGCCGCTGGGGTACCTATAAAAAATAGAATTCCTGTGATTAAACACTAACTAACCCCTTTTGCAACTATAATTCAAGTAAAACACTCACAACACTCTTCACTAAGATTTTCCAGGTATCTTAATCGCGTATGTATAAGGAGTATATAATTTTTAATGATGGAATTATCCTAATTTTAATCCCTTCTGCTCAGAAATTGATACTATATGAGATAAGTTAAGAAATCAAAGCTTTTTATGCAATGAACTATTATATATTGTTATTATTATTTTTTTTTATTATTATAATATTACTATTATATGTTTATGTTCAATTAAATATAATTACCAGTTTCAGTATAATCATACCTTGATCTTGATTAAATCAAACAGTGGACATTAATTACTTAAGATTTATTGTCCTCTCTGAAACCAAAACAAAAAAACTCTTGTCCAAAACAAATGTTCACTTTAGCTAGGTTAGTATAAAATGATAACACGTTTTGGAGCAAGAAAGTAAATTTCTGCTAGACATTAGGAACATACTGATGCAGTTACTAAAGCAACATATTCCTCATTCCAGCTCTTGTGAATTGTGAAGATGCCACTCTTACTTGTCGTTGGAGCCAGCGTGGTGGATCTCTTCAAACAGAATAAACGATTCTTGAAGGAGGAATATGATCTCAACATCTTTAACTGATTGTAGTTCCGGACGTGTTCTGTCCGAGTGCACTGAACGAGTAGAAGCTATGATGACGAGACAGGTCCACTTCTTACTGATTTGGGCTCTTACACCACTTGCCTGGCAAAGAAAAACCATTCATAATGACAACGGCAATCGACAAACCACTGTTTTCGAGCCTGTACCAGATATACCAAGTCAATGATGTGGCCTGAATATAATGGACCAGATTACCAATAGCTTAGAAGAAAGAACCCAGGTCCCGTGTGATGCTTATGATTTCGTCCTACTACCAGTGATATGATATAGCAAGACACGGAATGTTCAACTAGCAGTATTATTATGACATGGGTCCCAGCTTCGCTCGCACCAATCCTAATAGAAGGATGCCATCTATGTCTCCTAGGTCTCATGAGATCTCAGTTTCTATATAAAGCCTTTACTGCCTTTGAGAACTTGGCATACAACCAATACCAATGGCAAGATAGCGCAAGATAAATTTGTCTTAGAGGGGTAGCATTTTTTGAAACTACTACTATGAAATCTCGTAGCTCAGAAGGTATAGAAATGGCTATAATAGAAGTAAGCCTCTAGATCTCGATGGATCGACTCCCCGATATTTCCTAAGGTACAATCAAAAAAAGAAAGCAGAATGTTCTATGGATTTTCTAACCATGCTTTTACAAAGGAACGGACTTCATGCTAACCTACAATCACTCTTTCTATTTGAAACATAATGCTATAATGAAAAAGTATCACTAAAGATTTTTCACAACTGATAAGAAATCACACGGCATCATCAGCTCCGTCGCACTCCTACTCCAGCACCATCTAGAAAGAGAAGCTGTGGTACACCCGGGATGACAAGGGGTATTATCACACGTTGGAATAAATCGTACCGAAACACAACTCCGGTCACTCAAGCTAGTCGTAACTCCACAACGGACCAGAGCCTATTAGGTAAATGTGAAGAACAGGTAGTCGTTAATTATAGCGATATTCTAGCGATGCCAGAGATGGAGGCGTCGAACCATCGCAACTCCACACCGCCAACCGCCATTGCACGACGTTTGGGAAAGAAGCTCCTCCTCTTTCCGTATCTGATACAACCATGTGCAAGCGACGTGGTTTTAACAGGCAGCTTTCTTTCGAACCTCTTCAAACGTTCTTATACTATTCTCGATTTAGCCATAACTTACAATCATCTATGTATCCAGACCTTGGCCGGAATGCCCCATTTGCGAGATCAGCCGAATAAATTAGTACAGACTCCTTCGGTGGTCGCCCGGCAGTGTTTCCCCTTCCAGTATAATCTTTCCTATCCTGCCGGGCCTACCAATACATCTTCAGCCGAACTCTCAGCCTCAGCAGTATATCTCTCATAGATCAGACACTGATTTACAGACGGACTTGTTCTCTTCTGAGATGATGAATTAAGTGTTGGAGGGCCTTGCCAATTAAAGAATACCCTACACCGACGCATACAACAATATGTTTATATCTCTCCAAGGCGAGCCAGGATACGCGTTGATCGATGAAGAAAATGGTTTCTTCGAGGAATCTCTTCGGTCGATCGTATATTAGAAAGACAGTAATAATACAAAAAAAAAAAAAAAAAAAAAAAAATTCCTCACTTTAATATCAGTATAAATACCGACAGGACTTTGTCTTACCTGGAAGCTTCGCTTCAGATTTCGTATTATTTAACGTAGTACATCATTGTAGAAAATAATGGCATGAGGAAGGATGTAGCAGAAAAATATGCAGTACCAAGCTTCTTCTCCTCATAAACTCCCCAAAAATCAAAGTAATTGTTCCGTCCTTGCATGCCCCTCACTATACAGACTGTATTATGCGCTCCCTCAGATCTTCGCTACAGTGAAATAAGATCTAGGAAAAGACTGAGCAGAGGGCGTAAATTTTAGTGCGGGGGAGAATGAGGGGGGCCTGTCAAGACTGCTCGGCTATCGAGACTTGTTTCCAATAGTTATATAAGTAATTTTTATTTAGCAAATACATACGCTGAGGTAATTTTTATTGTTTACCTTTTTTCCCCTCTATGTAAGCAAAATTATTTATAGGCATATTTAATATAGTTTAACCAGAAAAGTTAAAAGTTTTTTTTACAGCAATGGCAAAGTTTCCTGTTCTATTTTTCCCGCCATCATCTATGTGGAAAGTTATATAATACTCTTCGGAATTTCCACTTAAAGAATAATAGGAAAAGCTAATTATGTATGTTAGCTATATCTTCCTAGTCAATATGTCCTGGTCATGATCACATGGAGTATAATTGGAAAGAAATAACCTTTAATATGCTTCTCATGATTAAAAGTAATGCAGTGGTTAATACATGTTTATTTCCCCTTAATCATGGGTGGCATAATTTATACATCAACATCAAGCGGAGATATGCAAGACAAGATTCCAGAATAAGGACTCTTTGCAATATCGAAAAATACGTAAAGATAAAACCTCTTACCTCCAATAGGGATAGAGGTTGGCTACCTAAGATTGAATATAATACAAAGCTCTTACTATCCAATCCTTAATTTATTTTTTAATTATATTCATTTTTTGTTATTAATTTATGAATTTACTCTTACTTTGTAATTGTCATTTATCATTTTATTATCTAATTTCGTTTTTTTATCACTTTATTTTATGGCATTTCTATTATTTTTATATTATTAATATGGAATGAAAGACCCAGTCAAATGTCTACAGAACAATTATATATCATCCAGGCTGGATTTTATCCCCAGCTGCAAGTTTTAATTTATTAGGGCCTTTTATATCTCTTGGCTCAAAGTTTTCCTCACCGGAATTCAATTATTTATTTTAGGGTCAACTTTCTGTCAACTTCTCTATTATCGGTATCTTCATTCTCGTTCCATTTAACATTTGAAGGATTCAGATCGCTTATCAAAACGTGGTGAAGCTCTAACCGATAAGTATTAAGCATTAATCTGGTATTCGGATGCATCTCATTTCCACATTTCATCATATTTACATCCCTTTCTGAATATCTGTAAAATTCCATTGGGATCAAATTCTTAAAAATATCAGAAGATGAAATAGATGAGGAAAAGGATATATATATTTATATATAATTGCTTTTTACCAGTATCGAGGGATATAGTTGTATTCCTTGCCTCATATATTTTTCTTTTAACATTTAATAATATAAATAATAAAATATGCCAAATATCTTTCATTGTTCGGTGCGAATCCTAGTGTGCTGAATCGACTTGAACTTGCTTACTAATCCGCAGAATAACAACTGAAATATTCCCTTAAAGTTTTGCATTGACCGTTTAGTCATATTAGCCGTAATAATTTGAGTTAACACATCTCACATTCGTACTTACCACTCCTCTCTTCTGTCACCTGATGCTTCTGAACTCTGTCGGACTGATTACAGCAAGGGTGTGGTATGTTTTAGGGAAACTGTTGGATTTAGTGCTGTCTTGTTTTTTTTTTTGTTTTTGTTATGGGAGGCTTCCCGAGGTGCGCCTTTGTTATCTCCTAAGATTACCTTAGGAACAACGGGTCTATATTGCCTCACCTCTTCCTTTACAATGGGCGGTTATTATATATTCTCATTAGTATATATTATTATGCGATAGCTATATATATAATAATATATATATTATTTAATAATATATATAGGTATTATTTACTTTTAGAATAGCTAGTAATAAGTGTAGTAATAATATTATATATATATTATATATATATATATATATATATATATATATATATATATATATAATATATATATATTAATATATTATATATATATATATTATATATATATTATATATATATATTTTATATTTATTTTCCTTGTTACTTTATGAAAATCATTATTATATTTATCATCATTTTTATATTTTAAGCATATTTTGTATTCATTTTTTTAGTTGGAAAATCTGACCTCTGACGTTTTATTTCAATTGGGCCTACTTTTTTTAATAACCTCAACGTTAGCCTTGTATTCTCGAGTGTTTTCTAAAAAAACCTTTAACCTTTTGGGTCTCTTTTCCTCTCAAAACCGACGACGGATTATTATATTACACGTGCCATTCCTGCGGGCAGCCTAAAAAAACGAAGTCGAGCAAGTTCCTCCATAATATCTCTCACTCACTACAACGGGAGCAAAATGACGGAACCCTATAATATCAGCCAACGCAGCAATTATTAAACGAATTTCGCAGTTGACTAATTATATGATGCTGTTGCCAATACCGCATTTCAACCATTAATATTAAGTGATTAAGTATAGTTTTGCTTACCTGCAATATTATATCATAATAATATTATAATAGAAAATAGATATAATAATATATAATAACTATAAATTATAAACATATTATATTATATATATATATTATATTAATATAATAATACTATCACTAAATATATTATACTTATCATATATAATTATGATTCTCTATGATAATTAATTATATCTAATTATTATATTATATATTATATTTTTGAAATTAATTTTTGACGCTAACAATGAGATGGTAGAAAATCTTCCATATATCCTGTTCGAAAACCTTCTCTAGAAATAGGATAGGTGTAAGATTATTAAATTTATAATATATAATTTATAAAATATATAAGTATATGTATATAATTATATAGTATAATAGATTAAGTTAAATATTATTAATTTATATAATATATTTATCTATATAATTTACATTATATATATTAATATCACTATATTATATATATATACTCTCGTTATATATATATATCAATATAATGTTAGGTTTGGAAGTGTGTTTATTAAAATTAGTAATAGTAAGAAATATTCTGCTATAAATATTAATGAGTTATTATATATATATTATTAATATATATATATTTATATATTATATTATATATATAATCTCAGTTTATATATAATTATATATAATTATGTAGTATTTAATAATATATAGTAATATATAGTATATAGTACGTAGTATAAAATATCTATTACTTATAAGGAAAGTTATGGTAAATAATATATACCTTTTAATGCCAAGATTAGTATTTGGGTAAAAGTTAACATATATAACGCATAAAAACCGTATTTATAATACAATTACAATGTTGGTTTACAAGACCGCAAGCATTCTATGCTATCACGAAAGCAAACTGAGGGATCCGAAGAGGTTTTTGCCTATTTGTTATTGATAGTCGTATACCTGCCAAGTAATTAGAGAATGGGAGCACATGACGGTTAAACAGTAAGTTGTGGATCAAAAGTTGATAGTTTATATTCGCGCTGCAAACTCGTTCCTTTTCTTACTTTTATTTTGTCATAGTATATAAGAGGACTCATACCTAAGCAAGTATTAAATTAGTCTGGTTCTTCTAGATAGCATAGCCCATCATTTTAACGAGTAAAACCGGCATATTTGGCTCATTGTTTTTGGTGGCACAGAGTTATCTGTTTCACTGGACAGGATATGGTTTATAGTGCTATTATCGTCATTATAAACTTGTCTTAATTAAATCGAACTATATGGGATCATTCTAAGCTATAAAAAAAACATGTCGGCATCATACACAGTCTATTTCTATTAGAATTTAACTCTGTGCTGTTATAATTTATACACACTAAGCTCCCATACGGTAAAAATGCCATATGGATATAATTAAGTTAGTATCTTCATCTTAAGTCCACAACTATATAATAATCCGCATATTGAATTTTACACTCATCATTTGTACTCACTTGTATTTTGAATTTTATGAAGCGTATTCAATGAAAAAGGCATTAATTATAATCTATATTTTTAATTCATTAATTTTCTAATATTATTTAAATATATTTATATGAATAAATTTTAATAATATTCTTATTTTAATTTAATACTAAAATGTATTAAATTAATTTATTAGTAAAATTAAGTAGTGTTATAATTTTATTATATTATGACTTCAAAAATGTAGTAGACAATATAACCCTTACTATATATTCAATTCCTTTCATTATTTAAATTATTATGTAGTATATATATTTCATCATTTAATCCCTTTAAGAATGATTAGGCCTAAATTAAAATTTTCCTAATTGTTTTAATAATTTAATAAAAATAAATAAAAACTAGTGTGATATCAATTGGGGACTTTATCAACGATCTTAATGGTATGGGAGAAGACGCACTGGGAGCATTTTTTTTGTTTCCCATGGGGGGTGGTAAGAACCCACGTGACAAGTTTATCAAACTCATTACGCTTTTATAAGTAAGATAAACTCATTATTATTTATGATTGATGTTGATTATTATTAATTTGATTTTCTCTCTCCTACTCTCTCTTCTCTCTTTATTCTCTCTCTCGCTCTCTCTCTCAATCTTCATGCTCGCTCTCTCTCTCTCTCTCTCTACGTCTCTCTCTCTCTCTCTTCACTCCTCTCTCTCTCCTCTCTCTTCTCTCTTCTTCTCTCTCTCTCCCTTTCTCTCTGATGTCTCTCTCTCTCTCTCATGCTCTCTCTGACCTTCTCTCTCTAACAAAGGCCGATTATCTTCATCACGCTCAATTCACGTCGTTTTCTTCTCAGATGAATTGGATGATGTAAGAGTCGAATATAATAGGAACCAATCTTTCCTATCTACAATGTACTTCCAGAGGTTTCTCACTTACTCGCGTCTTTAGACTCACTCTACAAGTTCTTTCTCCTCTCGTTATCTCATCTCTGTCGTAGCTTGTTATGATCAGTTCTCGCGTCTACGCTATTTGTAATGCACGCATGACATCTGTTCTTCAAGTGGGATTTACTAAGGACATTTTCCAGACAGAGATACTAAACTCATCGTCATTCGTCCAAGATGTCTCTCTCGTCTTCTATTTTCCGGTTCTCTCTCGCCCTTCTCTCCTCTCATTTTCGCGTTCTATCACTCTTCTCTTGGCTCACTCGTTGTGGCTCAAAGAACAATTCTTCCATCATTCATCTCTCCTCTCTCTCTCTCTCCGTCTCTTCTCTCTTCTCTCCTCTCTCTTCCCTTTTGCTCTCTGCTCTCTTACTCTCATCTCTCATCGTTGCCACTGGTCATTCGGCTTGCTCGGTTGCTGCGATTGTTCATACTGCCTATAACTCAGTACCACAGTTATACAGCACTGCGCGTCTCATCCTGATCGTCCATCCCTTCATATCTCCTTTCCTCCTCTCTCTCTCTGCTTTCTCCTCTCTCTTCTCTGGCTTCACCTTCTTGGCTCGCCCGCTCGACTTCTCTCTCTCTCTCTCGCGTTCTTCGCGCGTCTCCTTCTCGTTCGTTGTCTCTAGCATCGGTCTTTCCTCTCTCCTCGGTGGACTCCTCTCTTCTCTCTGTCAGATTATCAATAAGAAAGACCATCCGCGTATCTCCGACTCTGATTTTCGTACCTCGTCTGTGCCAGATCAGCGATCGTTTCACGTACACTCATTTATGGACACGATAGTATTCGGTTTGTATGATGCCGCTTCCTCTTCTTGTTTCTTCATGCTTCTTTATTCCTCCTTGTGGTCTGCTACGTAAACAATTAAGAACCTCCGATTTCTTTATTTATTTTCAACGTTTAGAGTAGCTTAGAATTCATTAGAAGACAAACCCCATTTCCTTTCAGCCTTATTTTTGACTAATCCTTCCTTACCTTCTCGTCATACCCTTCTTCTCCCTTACTCAGTCCAGACTTTCTCGTTCTTCGCTATTCAGGTCTCTCGCACACTCGTTCCTTGTGAGTCACTTCCTTTCCCTCTTCCCTCCGCTTTCTCTGCGCGGTAGTAGATCCATCTCTATATGTGAATGCACGTTCGGTGGTCTCTATCTCTTCTCTATTATCTCCTTACCCACTCAAACCCTACTGCCCTTTCTGGCCTTCCCTCTTTTCTTCACGGGGGTCTCTCTCTCTCTCTCTCTCTCTACTCTTCTTCTCTCTCTCATCTCGTCTGCTCTAAATACATCTATCATCTCTCTCTTCTTCTCGATCTACCACTCTCTCTCTATCTCTTCTCTCTCTCTCTCTCTCTCTCTCTCTCTCTCTCTCTTTCTCTCTCTCTCTCTCTTTTTAAATCACATTTTTACTTTTTTTTTTTGTTAAAATTTCTAGATTTTGTTGAATTTAAAACAAATTTGTAATTTTTAAAACCATCATATATATTAGAATATTTTCAAGGAGTTTGCTGCTCCAAATAAAGTTATTAGTTAGTTTACTTTTGTACATTAATGGTAGGCCTATTAAGCTAATTCATTTTTATTTAAGGAAGATTTAAAACCTTATTTTAATTAACAACTTCCTGTGATTAGAGAACTTTTAAGGGGCACTTTCAATACTATGTTAATGGGTAACTTACTCTGTAATTTTTTTATGTTTGTGTATTTTTTTTTTTTTTTTTTAAGCAAATCTAACTTTTCATCAAAAGAGAGTTTAAGACTTTAACTTGTAATTATTATAAACTTCATAGGCTTAGGATATTCTTAAGGAGATGAATCAAATATAAAATTAGCGGCTAGATTCATTTTTGTAAATTTATTTTTATTCTGGTTAATTCATTTTATCTTCTTTTTTTCCTCATTCTTGGAAGTTTTTTTTTATTTTACTTGTAATTTGTTTAAATTATTTATAATCATCTGTGCTCAGAATAGATTTTAAAAGGGTATGTGCCACACTATGTCATTGGGCAACTCACTTGTAATTTCCTTTTTTGTTAAAGGGATTTTTCATATTCATTAAAATTTAATTTTACATTAATATGGTATTGCAATACTTTTAATTTTAAACATTTCAGATATTACCATTTCTTTTATATGTTTATGATAATTTTAGAAAAGTGTTCCTAGAGAATTTTTTTTTCTTTTAAATTTTTTTTTGATTTTTCTTGTATAAGAATGTTTAATTTTTTTTATAATTTGTGCTAGGCACAGGTGAATGGAACCAAAATCCTGGAATTGATGAAAATAAATTTTGCAGTTGGATATAGATGTTTAAATATCCCTCAACAAACCCAAGCGGGGTATATATATATATATATATATATATATATATATAATATATATATACTCACCAATTTATATACTAAAATTAATTATAACTACGAGTAGTATATAACTATATATATATAGATAATATATATATAATATTATGGATACAGTATATAATATAATTTGTATCAAATATAAATACATTAATCCTGTTAAAATTTCTAACATAAACTGTAATTTTATTAGTATTATATTGCATGTTTAAATATAATTATATATATTTATGTAAAAGTTATACCAAACTATATTAATCACAAATAAATAATATTATCACTTTTATACTTACTAGTTATAATGGGTATATCTAATTTATATATAGCAATAGCCATAACTTGAATGCAAACTACATAATTTAATCATGCTTATTATAATTTATACTATATATATATATATATATATTATATATATATATATGTAATGAATATTTGATACTCACCATTATGCCTTGAGTGAATTAACTTCTATTGTAAATAAATTATAAAAATTATGAATTAAATTTTTTTTAAACTTTCACAGTATTCATTTAAAAATATTTACTATCAATAGTATAATAACCTGTACAATATTTTTATCCTGAAATTTAAAAATGCTTGTTTAATATTGGTCTTAAAGAAGTAAACCTCAAAAAGAAAAAGTTCTCCAGTTCCAGCATAAATAATCGTGTTCTGGCAAGAGTGCTTTCTTTGTTCAAATAAACTTTGTCTCCTTATAGCCTACTCTACCTGATAAGCTTTGACTCTTACATGATTTCACAAGTACTATAATAAAAAAAAAATAACAATAAAATACAAGTTGCAGCAAAATATATCTACTCCTTTCTGTATATTTAGTGAAAATGTTGAACCAAATGGAAAATATTCATATGAACGAGATAATCCATATGATCAATTACAAATTACAAAAAAAAAATAATAATAAAATGCAAGTCAGGAAATTATATATCTTCACTTTTCTGTATATTTAGTGATTAGTCTTTTCCTTCCTGTATATTTGGTGAGAGAATGTTGAGCAAAGTGGGATACATTTATAAGACAAGATGATCTAGATAATCAATTACAAATCACAATTTATAAATATTCAACTTTAAATAAATAAATAGATAAGTGAACACATGTATGTTTTATAGTTTATCCATTTATTTTGTAAGATATTTCCTTTGAACTGGAAAATTCTATTTTTAGAAAGAGGAATGCATGACATTTTTCATCAAATTTACACACATTTACACTATTAAAAAGATATGCATAAAAGGTTATGCAAAAAAGCCAAATTTATACCATTCTAAAACATAACTAAATAATTAGTGACTGGATGTCGGACTCTCTGACTAGAAAAATTTTCCTATAGCTGGAGGTCAGTATATACAAATATTAGGGATGTACCGGAACCAGGTTCGGGCTGGAACCTCGATTTTTTAGAAGTTCCAGTTCCGGTCGGAACTAACTTGGTTCTCAGCGGAATTAAACGGAACTTCTTCTACTTTTCATATTAGTTCCTTTCTTAAAAAAATTCAGTAATATGAATTGATCTATTTAACTCAGGTTAGATTATGCATATAAAATAAATTATGAAAAATTTGATGATAGAGTGAAACCAAATACTTATCGTCGAATATGACTCTGCAATACACGAGTTTTTCGAAAATTAAATATATTGAAACAATTAAATTTATCACCTCAATACAGTATTTTAATCTTACCTTCGAGCAGGGTGGGGATTTTTTTTTATTTTTTAGACACAAATTGTCTTTTTTTAATTTATTTTATAAAATTAGTAAATAATCCTAATATTACATAATAAAATAATTATGCAGTAAATTATAATTAAATATTTGTTTTTAAGTTATTTAAATTTATTAACTACTTGTCTGTAATAAAGTTGTTATTGGAGTAATTTATTTTATTTATTTTGTTTAAAAATGACATCCTAATTGTTGAAAGGAATGAGAAGATGAGATGAAATAAAATTATTCATTAAATTTCAGTAACACACTGGGGTTAAATCAATTATTTAGAAAAATAACAAAATTGCTACAAACTTTAAAAAAAAGTAAAATAAAATTAAAACTCATGATTTTTATTTAGAACAAAAATATGAGAAGGAAAATAGAATCTGGATCTAATCTATTTATTTTATTTATATTTGGTGATCGTCTTTCAGCTGCTCTAGAATTTTGCGCTGATATGGGAAAAAAAGATTGTGCACAAGGAGTACTGGTGTGCAACAGTGTAATTTATTGCTATACTTCATATTAATTTAATTTACCGTTGTCCAAGTTAATTCGTATTTATTATTGAGGATATTCTGTCATATTTATATAGCGTTATTTATTTTATTCATTTCATATATTAATGATAGTATTAGACTAGGAAATTAACATAGTTGAAAGTAGAGTCAAACATTAACTACAAAACCAAATAACTTAAAACATGTTAGAGGAGTCGTGGATATTAAATCAAAAAAAACATTATTTTCTAAAAGATGATTAACGCTCACTCATCAAGTAATTCCTGAATTATTTCATGTATCTAGTTAATAAATAGGCGGGTGGAGACCGGATAGATCCGGTAACTACCAACCGAGGATGACGCGCCGTCTAACGTTTCGGTCGCTGATGACCGGAGCCAAGATCTTTTGACTATCCGGTATCTCAGCAGGATAACACGGATAATGTATTCCCAGTGGGTTCTATCCTACATTTGGGGACACGATTCCCATAATATTGAAAAAATATATCATATATTATATATATAGTATATATATATAATATATATAATTACGCCCTTCTTTTTGTTGACTAGTTCTTTATAATATAATTAATAGCTGTGATATTAGATATAATATATTACTTTATACTCTCTAAATATATATATTAATAACTATATAATAAGTCACTTTATATATATAATATATTATTATACTTAATAATTATACTATTATATATAATATTATATATAAGAGTATATATTATAAGATATATATATATTAATATCTATATACTTTATATAAGTAATTATATTAATTATTACTGATTATTAATTTATATATATAGTTATATATTATAATAATATTAGGGCATATATCCCGCTACCAGAAAAAGAGGCCGACTACCAAGCGATATCTATTTTTTTCAGGTGCCGATTACCTGATACTCTAATTTAAAGACATAAATTACCCACAGTAATTAGATAAGAAACATTGTGCACTGCACAAAAGCCAACTTAAGATTGAGCATTTACACCCCATGATAAGAACTAATACTTAAGTCACATATAAATCCTTCATATTTTTTCTTGTGCCATATAATTTATTTTATAAATTACAAAATAGTACCTTTAGGACATCCAAAATTTGTATCATTAATGATAACTTTTTTTATGTTTGGTGTTTTTTTAAAAAATATTCCATTTCCATTTATTTCCAAGTAAGCTGATTAAGCAAAGTTTTTACGCTACTACTCTTTTTATGTCCTTCTAACACTTGAATTACATTGATTTATAAGAACATTTCATTACTAGCCTACAATATAGAAGGAATAAAAATAAATGGATACGAAAGAAGACCCTTAATAAACAAGTGAAAACGGTAAAATAAAAAACGCTATTACTTCAAACATGAAATACATAAAATACTGCCTTTAAGATAAGATATTCATTCTAGATTACTCAAAAATTTCAAAAATCAGTTAAGGTTTCACTAAACTTTTGCCGACATATTTTTCTTTCTCGGTTGTTTTCATTCCTACTAACACTCTGTAGGTGAGCTACTAACAATATGGCCTCTCACTAGCTCTTGGGGTTCGTTCGAGCTACTGTGCGACTGGAAGGATGTGGCGCAGGAGTATTTGCCTTCAGAGCGAGATACATATATCCGAACACAACTCTTCCGGCCTCCATTTTTGCATGCGCAGTCACCTAAGGACGGCGCAGTGACTGCAAGAGAGGTGGGATCTTACTGGATGCTAGCGTAGGGTTGGCAGCATCGAGTAGCTTGGTGTGTATTCAGTAGAGGGCCATCATCTCTCTCACTTTCCCCAGTATCTGCAAATTTAGAATTATCTATTGCTCCTTGATGACTGTCTCTTCAGTTTTTATGAATGAGGTTTCCCCTGGTGTGATTTCCCTTTGAAGGTGAATGAGATTTAAATGCAATTTCGGCCATGACTTATTCAACAGGTTCAACATATCCAAACTCCTCATCTAAGTAGTTATTTGGCGGAACAAGCCACATCGTACTACTCAGTGCTGTTGCCAGGGGTTGCAGATAAGGCAGCTTCCATTTTCTTTCCCTTTTTTTTCCTTTTATTGTTTTTATGTTACTTTTTATGTCTAGCGGGAGCAAGCATCTTATGGTTATGCCTATTTTTACAGTGCATATCTTAAAGTGGTTCAAACCGTCTCTCTCTTGACGAGTGACCATCTGTGTGGAGTTTCAGCTAGCCTTAAGGCAATTCCTACATTCGACCTTTTATTTATTTAATTGTTTTCCTTAGAACGAGTTTGTTCAACCGCTCGCTCAACCGGGCCACGTAACCCTAATACTAAAGGAGTTGGTGTGTTGAAACAGCAACTCAAAAAGAATCCATGTCTAACGCAATTGATGTCAGGATAAGACCACAGACGCAGGCTTTAACAAGATGGGGCAATATTAAATTGAGTTCGGAAAGCACGATGTATGGAAGAAGCCATTCCACAGAACAGAGGTTGGCTAGAAAGAAAGAAAGTAGCACTGCAGCGAACCAGTCTCGGAGGTTACTAACATCAACATCAAAACCCAATGTGCCGACACATGCTAAAAACCCTCCTTGTGCTTACGTAGGGCGTCATAAACCAGGTGGTAGGGGTAGCGAGTGAGATAGTTCCCTCGAGCACTTGTCTCTCTACAGTACCTATAGTACAGAAGGGGATAAAAGTCACCAACATACGCGCCGAAATATACAAGAGGGTTCACAAGTGACTAGAAGTACAGGAACAGTTTAATAAGTCTCTTTGGCCTTGACTCGACCGCTAATCCACAAAAGCCGGATATGAAACCAGAGCCCCCCCCTCTCCACTAGATTGAAATGAGAGAAAGATACATCCATACAAGGGCGATGGAACCCTTGTTATGAGGGTGGAGATAACTGAGGAAGAGAGGAATTAAAGTCTTGTCACGTCTAACATCAGACACTTCTCGTAGTATCTTATGTAGGCCGAGGCCTAGACAAACCACTGTGAAATTATTGAGGATTTCAGCAGAACATTTTTTTTGTTTTATGTTAAGTGTTAAAGAATGTTTTAATATTGTCAACAGGAGAAGACGAGAGAACCGTCGAAGAGATAGAAAAAAGTTAAAAAGTGTCTTCAGTGAGAGGAGCCGAGATTATGTAAGAAGTTTGGGTTTTTAAAGAATTAAGCATCTTCACATAATGCTCTGAGACGACCCCAATCGAAAATTCTATTCCAGATCAGCGAGAATAGAAGATCGGAAAGAAATTATAAAACGAAGTTAGGCAATTGCCTGAGAAGTATAAAAGAGGGAAGCAAGAATTGATAATGAGTTGAAGAAGAGAAATGGGTCAAGCTCACATGAGACATATGAATGCCTGGATGAACAGTAGAATGTGCAGGTGAGAAGCTTCATTTAGATGAAAGCAGGAATAAAGTAGGAGATAAACAGAACCCTGTAGGCACACCATATTGATCAAGGAAACCAGAAGTCTGCCCACTCAAACAACAGCCAACGATTGAGCGATTTGAAAGAAAGCTAGACATAAAGTAAGCAAAGAGAAAGACAGGAAACCGAAAGGAGGGGGCTTGGAGAGCAGTGGCGCGTGCCATAACCCGGTCAAATGCTTTGGATATGTTCAGTGCCACCACTCAAGTTCCCCGAAATCTCACCGAAACCGAACCAATAAATCTGTTAAATAGGAAATTATATGCGCCAGTAGATCTCGAGCACGAAAGCCGTACTTGGTAATCAAAAGAAGGGAAAGAGATTCAGATGATCTAAGAAGTGAGAGTTTGAGAAGGGTTTCAAAGATCTTAGCAAGAATACAAGGTGAGAGCTATATGGGCGATAGTTAGAAGACAAGAACATGCCATTTTTCGGAATGGGGTTGACTGACAATAGAGGTCGCGCTTATACCAACATGAGGAGAACGTGGTCTAGTATTCGAGTGCATAGAGAAATATAGTCATGAACCTGAGGGTGGGGGTCAGCACGGTAAAGCAACAACTATCCTCAACCAACTGCGGAGGAGTATAATTGACATCCGGGCCCACCAGCCTTCCGTTAACGTTTCTATAAGATTTCAGGAGCTCATACATCCGATCAATGAATGGACAGGTCAAAAGGCAACGGACACCTTGAGAGGAGAAGGAGGAGGAAAGAGGCAATGGTTACCGAGAGAGTCGTCCAGCTTGTAATTAGGCGAATAGAGGCCAAAGAAGATGATTGGCCTTTTCAGTTGGAGTATCAACAACAGAAAAAACTTCAGCAGAATAAGAGGAGGAAAGGATTGATTTACTCAGAAGTTTGTTAAAGATGTTTTATTTACGTAAGAGGCCAGAGAGATTTGTCTGTAGGAAGGAAATCAAGGAGGTCAGCGCATCTTTCGTTTAATGAAAGTCCGCTTTGCTCAATGTCGAAGGTAATCCCTGCCATGCGATTTTAGCTGGAATGAAAATTGGCAAGCAGTGTAGGTAGAAGCAAAACGTAGCAAATTTTTTCCACCCCGATAAGTATTGTCCTCTAGCTTGAATTGGCCAGAGCACAAGCTACGATCTGAACCATGGAATTTTTGGAGGAATGAAAGCATTTCGTCCAAGAAGGCAATGAACACCTGCTCATCCATTAACAATTACAGTTCGCACTTTATCGCCAGAAGATGTCGTGGATGAGGAAAATGGTCAAGCTAGTCCCACTTCAAATATAGTTTACGTAGAAGCAACGCAATGCCCCAATCGGCCTCGATCAAGTGCCAGAATAAACGCATAGGGGCAGGACGGAGATGTTGGAGAGAAAGTATTAAAATTAAGTGATATACAGGTTGTGGGTCAGATATTTATACCGATAGGTAAGCGAGAGGCTGGTGTTTTTTATCGAGAAGAGCAACAGTGCTAGTGGTGAAACAGTAGGTAAGTGTTGTTCAAGAAATCGGGTTGGGACGATCGCCGAATGTGTGTCTAGGTTATATTAACTTGCAGTTGCTCCAAGATACGATTGAGATATAGCTGAAATGACATTCGGCTTCCTCCCAATGAACATCAGGTACGGGAGGAACCCAACAATTCCAGTTAATTTGTCTGTAAACATGTGAAATCGCCGTAACTAGAGAGGATCCTCAAGTAGTATTTGCTATGAGAAGATAAACAGTCTTGTGAGAAAGTAAGTAATGCGTAATCAAAAAAGGCATGCAAATCATGTTTCTGTTAGGAAGAGACAGTAGCAGAAGCTAAGAATATTACGGTAGTAGAAGGCAAGAAGATTAAGCCCAGTAAATCGAAGTAGTAGGAGATATTTTCGAGATTCCTTACGAAGCGTGCTTATATTAGTGAATGTTTTATATTTTGACACATTTATTATACAAACGTTGAAAACAGTAATTTATAAACTTACGATCTCACAGCTGACCTTTCAGCTTGTAACTGCTATCATTTATAAATATTTTAAAAAAGGAGGACTTCTAGGTTAAAAGTTCTGCTCCCACTTATTGGACGTCAACAATACGTCATTAATTATAGTTATAAGGAAGGATCAATCTAAATTTATCTAATCAAAAAAGTAGAAATCAATGAAATAAATAAAGGTCAAATTTCACAAAAATGAAAAGATGAATAATAAACAACTGTTGCAGAATAAATTTATAACGTAAATATTTTTATTAAAAGTATAAACATTTGAGTTAAAAAAAATCAATTATATTTGCTAATGCATTATAATTGTTATATTACTACTAACAACAATATTGTTAATCAACATTAAAAGCAGTAATCATAATATTGTTACAATACAACACTCACGATGCTAAAAATTGTAAGAAGAGAAATGATGAAAAGGAG
>JABUQX010021755.1:0-17500 GCA_015478945.1 Trachelipus rathkii
GAACCATAAAAGGGATGTCGGTTGAAAGAATTTAACTTTGTGTCAACATACTGTCAATAACATCCCGAAGTAAAACGCATAGTTTGCCAGGTTTCAAACATGCGATTAACTGCTAAACGCGAAAAGCGGCATTACTCACTTGAAACAACTAAATTGAATCAATGGCAACAACGGTTGTCGGTCCAGGAAGAGTATGAGGTTTTATTGGCACCCTAAGAATGTAGTTAAACTTGTCAAATACTTCTCTTAGAGGCTCTAACTTGTCCGGATTTACCACACCCGCCTGCTCTCTTTCTTTTCTGGCTTTGCGGTCATCGAACGAATTAGAGTCAATAATGCTCTAAATCGTCTCTTGGACATCGCTGCTCTATATATTCCTCCTTCAGACGCTACAATGTCCAAAGTTTCCTAAGGTCTCTTCTCGTGTCACGGTATATGCCATAATAACAATATACCAGGAATGCTCTAAGTTCTATCATATTGGTTTTTTTCGTATGGCTTTTTGTCAGCTACATCTTTATCTAAAAAACAAATTCTTCGACATAAGTAGTTGTTGAGATGTTATTTGTTAATACGAGGATGCAGATGACGAATTCTACAGTATTCTAGCATATGGCTGTCAAGGCATTCAGAGCGGTGTTGTCGCCTCAGCGAACTCCATTTTCAAATGTCCTGCTTCGCTTTGTCGGTCACATATCCTTGATCATAGTTCTTCGCCGGGATGAGCAATTTTATTATTTCTCAGCAAGTTTGTATATAACCACAAGTGTTCCTGACACTGTAGCTTTATCAAATTTGTCGTTCAATTTGGTACTGGGAACCATCCTACGGGCGGGCGGAATTAGTCTTAATCCTCTATAGCATCTCACTGCCTCTTCCTCTTCCTTCCTCTACTTCCTCTTCCTCTACTTCCTCTTCCTACTGCTGTACGGGCGCACTTGCGATATGTCAAGCTGCTCGCATATCGATACTGACTCTCGGGCAACATTTCCTGTATCTCATCAGAAGTACTTTAATACTGTCATAATGTCACTTAATCTTCTATGTGCTAATATAAATCACTCATAATCCACACTCGCATCTAGTTAAGCTCGGTTAAAGTTTCTTCCTACTTCTATAGAGATCCTCCGGCGTCGTGCTAGAGGTTTCTACGAAGTTTGAAGGTCTGTCTCCTCCTAATTTTTCTCTATAGAAACTCATTACTAAATTATAGAAAACTTTAATTAAACGTAACACGGAAGCCTGCCCTATAACAAAAATAACTCTGGATAGAAATGAAAAAAATAATAACCTTTTGACCACGTTATATCAAATGCTTACGTGATCGTCTGGAATCAATAATTTCATTGGTGTGGAGAAGCTACTGCAAGAAGAGCCTTTGTCAGTTGATTTTCCACCACTAGCTTTCCATGTAGAAACATATGTTATAAACCCCATAACTACAATTTTTTAAAATATATTACGTACAAGAGATGCTAAATGCCATTGATCACAAGTATTGAAATGAATGAAAACATTGACACTTTCTGTACAATACTTACATAAAAGATTTTCCTTGAAATTTCCTTTCGTGGGGTGATGCCTTCCAACCTGAGGCGTTTGGTGGCTTCACACATCTGTTCCTCTTCTTCAGATGATGTCGAGATAGAGAGGTGTTTCAGGCATGACATTAATAATATATTGAAAATGATAGAAAGCTAACAAGAATAGAATTATATTTTACAGATAACTATGAGTTTATAACATACAAATTGAATGTAACATATAGTTTTTATAACATGAAATGACACATTTTTTAATAGATATATAATACCATTTTTACACAAATTAATCAATTATTGTTCGTTTTTTTTTTGGGGGGTGGAAAAAAAAAAACCAAGCTTAACCAATTTTCTAACAGATGTATATATTTTTTATTAATAATTATTAATATTCATTTGCAAATAATTTTATATCAATCTGTAAAAGGAAGAGAAATAAAAATATCAAAATAAAAAATTAAAAAATAAAAAATAAAAATTAAAATAAATTGTTTGCTACAGTATATATTCAACTGCAGCAAAACACAACTAGTATAACCAAGGATAGGTATTGCCCTAAATTGAGAGTGGGGATTCTACCTCGACCTCCCGTAGCGACTCGTAGTGGGTCACTATGTTGTCAGCACACGAATTTCATATTCTATTCACTTCCTATTTCTTTTTCTTTTTTCTGTTGACAATTTCCAAAGCAATAATTTTTCAACTCTTTCAGAAGAATTACCTAGAACGAAAAAAAAAAGATTGAACGAAAAAAACGTTTGCGAAAATTCTATAATTGAAAAAAAAGTGTGGTAACAAAAGAGTGCAGCGCGGTAGTCTAAGGCGAGTTTGGTTAATCAGAAAATTAATTTTTTTTTTTTTGAATTTATTCATTATTCTATTTACCATCATCTAATGGAGTAAATTTAACTTGTTCTTTTGTGAAAATGGAACTAGATAAATATACTTTATGTTCATAACAGAAAAAAAAGGGTGTTCAAAAATCACTAGCTTTATGTCTAATTTCTGACGCCAAAAAGGAACGTGGGGTCCATACGGACCCACACAGTCCGATTTCTTTCTCTCGTATGGTCGTGGTGCGAAGAAAAACTCTTGCATACCATCTTCAAGCCCTCATTTTCAAATATTCTTAGCAGAATATATATATATATAATTAATTTCTGATATATATATCTATAACAAGACCCCTAGTATATATATTATATATATATATTATATATATTATATATATAGACTATTATAAGAAATGTACCCGAACAAAAAAACTAATAACATATAATGGAATCAGCGTATGAAAATTGTAATGGAAAATGAATTTTTTTTTTTTTATCTTTCAAAAGTAACGATAGGTAACACAAAACTTAATACCATATAATGGAATCAGGTAATAAATAAGGAGAAATAAAATTGGTGGTTTAAATAATTTTTTTTTCTTTTTTTTTTTATCTCAAAAGAATACATGGGAGTAAACCGCAAAAGATAACAAAGAGTGGGTTCTCGGCCTCACTGGGGGGCGACAGGGACTCGTACCATCTCTGTCCACCAGTTTGTGCTCGATGGCTCCTGAAAAGACATAAAAAAAATCAAAATGCTCATTTCCAAAATATTTTATTAAGTAAAAAATAAAAAATATTCGCTTCTACCCAAATACCAAATTTCATACGCTGATTTTATATATGTTATTATATTTTTTGTACACTCTCGTAGTTTGGAGATCCAGCAATCTTATATTTCCGGGCCCATATGCAGATTTCATATATGTTATTAGAATTTCTTGAACCTATCTTAGGTTTCGAGATAATCAATGCGGGTTTGATTGAAGATCTGGATATAACTATATATATATATATATTATAATATATATATATATATAAATATATATATAATATAATATATATATATTATATATATATATAATTATATATATATTATATATATATATTATATTATATATATATAATATATTATATTATATATTATATATATATATATATATATTATATATATATATATATATATATATATTAATATCTAATATATATATTAATATCTATAATATATATATATATATATTATATATTATATATATTATATATATATATTATATATATATATATATTATATATATAATAATATATATATATATATTTATATAATAATAATATATATATATATAATTATATATATATTATATATATATATATATAGTATATATATATATATATTATATATATATATATAACTTGAGCTGCCTTCAAATTACTTGCACCACGCAAAGGCAGCAACTGATGCTCTGTCCGGACCTTTGTATGCGAGAGGCGGCAGATAGCCCTCATACAGGAGCCATGGGTGAGAGAAGGAATAATGATAGGAAGACCAAATGAGGAAGCTGCAGAAAAAAAATATTGGCTTCAATACAAACAAATTATACCTTTTGAAAATTAATCAATGCTCAGATATGGGGTCAAATATCAAAATTCCCCTGCTACACTTTTTAGATAATAGTCCTATCTTTGTATTTTTCAAGTTTGAAGTCATTTCGAAAAACAGTTTAGGAGGAGTTTCGACAAATGTCAAAAACCTAGATTTTCAAAAATTGAAAATACCAAAACAATGATGACAGACACGGAAAAACACTGAAATACACAAAGTTTTAGCGTCAAAAAAGCTACATTTGGTGTTTTTTCAGTGAAGTTTAGAGACTGAAGTGTCAAATTTTTTTTAAAATTTGGATCATTTCCTGTCGTTTGAAGAGTGAAAGGTCAAAATTTGTTAAAAATTAAGATTATTGCCGGTGGCAACTGTAGGGTCAAAATTGGCTTAAAATTATGAACACTTCATGTGGAGTTTAGAGACTGGAGGGTCAAAATTAGTTGAAAATTAGGACCATTTCCGGCGGTTTTTGGAATGTGACGTCAAAAATGGCTGAAAATTAGGACCACTTCCATTGGAAATTGGATGGCCGAAATTGGCTGAAAAATATGACCACTTCAGGTGGAGCTTTGAGACTGGAGGATCAAACTTGGTCGATAAATAGGACAACTTCCGGTGGAAATTGGAGGATTGAAATTGGCTGGAAATTATGACCACGTGAGGTGGTGTTTGGAAACTGGAGGGTCAAAATTGGTTGAAAATTAGAACCCCTTCCGGTGAAAACTGGAGGTAAAAATTGGCTGAAAATTAAGACCATTCACATTAAGATGGAAGCCTGAAGGGTCAAAATTGTTTGAAAACGGACAATTTCCTTCTTTTTAAAAATGAAGGGTGAAAATTGGTTAAAATTTAGGACCACTTCCGTTGGAAACTGGAGGTCAAAATTAGCTAAAAATTAAGACCATTTTCAGTAAAGTTAGGAGATTGAAGTGTCAAAAATTTTGAAAATTTGGACCATTTTCTATCGTTTGGAGACTGGAGGATCTAAATTGGTTGAAAATTTAGACTATTCCCGGTTGAAACTGGAGAGTCAAAATTGGATTAAAATTATGAATACTTCCGGTGGAGTTTTGAAACTAAAGGGTAAAAATTGGTTGAAAATAAGGTACAATTCCGGTTGTTTTTAAACAGTAGGGTCAAAAATGGCTAAAAAAATAAGGACCACTTCCGGTTGTAGTTTTAGTCAAAATTGGCTGAAAATTATGACCACTTATGGTGGAGTTTGGAGATTGGATGATCAAAATTGTTAAAAAAAAAAATAGGACCACTTCCGGAGACAACGAGGTCAAAATTGGGTGAAAATCAAGACCACTTTCATTGAAGTTTAGAGACTGAAGGGTCAAAATTAGTTTAATATTTGGAACATTTTTTGTCGTTAGGAGACTGGAGGGTCAAAATTTGTTTAAATTAGGAATATTTCCGGTGGAAACTGTATGGCCAAATTGGCTTAAAATAATGAACACTTTCTGATGGATTTTGGGGATTGGATTTTAAAAATGAGTTGATAATTAGGTCAAAAATGGCTAAAATTTATGACCACTTCAGGTGGGTTTTTAAAACTAGCGGGTCAAAATTGCTCGAAAAATAGGACCACTTCCGGTAGAAATTGGAGGATCAAAATTGGCTAAAAATTACGACTACTTTCGGTGGAGTTTGGAGAATGGACTTTAAAAATTGATTGAAATTTAGAACCACTTCTGGTGGCAACTGAAGGTCTAGATTGGCTAAAAACTAGGACCACTCTTAGTAAAGATTGTAGACTGAAGGATCAAAATTGATTGAAAATGTGGACCATTTCCTATCGTTTGGAAAGTGGCGGATCAAAATTGGTTCAAAATTGTGACTATTTCCTGTGGAAACTTGAGGGTCAAAATTAGCTTAAAATTATGAACACTTATAGTGTAGTTTGGAGACTGGAGGCTCAAAATTGGTTGAAAATTTTGACCATTTCCGGTGTATTTTTGGTTGTGTAATAAATAGATGGAAATTAGGACTACTTCCGGTTAAAGTTTTAGGGTCAAAATTTGCTGAAAATTGTGACCACTTCAGGTGGAGTTATTAGACTGGAGGGTCATAATTGGTCAAAAAATAGGAGCACTTCAGGTAAAAGAAGCTCAACGACAAGCATAAAAACTGCGTAAAAGAAGCACCACCGCACGGATAAAACCAGCGTAAAAGAAAAAACAACAAAATCCATGCATAAAACAGTGTAAAGAAAGCTAAACCACAAACATATAACCAGCCAAAAAGAATACCCATACAAGCATAAAACAACGTTGAGCACGAAGAATCCACTCACATTATGAAAAATCACGTAAAAGAAGCATCACCACGAGCATATAACCAGCGGAAAAGAAGCACCATCGCAAGCATAAAAATAGCGTAATATAGGCACCACCACAAGGGTAAATCCTGCATAAAAAAATACTAACAAAAGCATCATACCGTAGTAAAAGAAACAAAACATCAAGAAAAAAAAACAGCCTAAAAGAAGCTCTACCACAAATATAACATCAGCGAAAGAGAAGCACTCCTACAACGCATAAAACCCACTAAGCAGAAGCACCACCACAAGCATAAAACCAGCGTTAAAAAGTACCACCACATGCATAAAACCAGTAAAAAAAAGCACCACCACAATCTATAAAATCAAAGAAAAAGAAGCACCACAACAAGCATAACACCAGCTAAAAGGAATACTCCCACAAGCATAAAATCATCGTAAAAGAAGCACCACTACAAGTATAAAACCAGAGAAAAAAAGCGAAACCACAAGCATAAAACCAGCGAAAAAGAAGAACAACCACAAGCATAAAACCAGTAAAAAGGAATCACCACACAATCATATACCATCGTACGAAAAAGGCACCACACAACGCTTAAAACCAGTGAAAAGAAGCACAACCAGAGCCTAACCATTGCAAAAGAAAGCACCACCACAAGCATAAAATCACCGTAAAATAAGCACCACCACAAGCATAAAACCAGCTTAAAAGAAGCACCACCACAAAGAAAAAACTAAGCAAAGCTAAAAAAACTATACAAAACTAAACAAATCAAAACAAAACAAAAGTAAAAAAAATAAACGAATCTAAACTAAACAAATCTAAACTAAGAAATCTAAACAAATCTAAACAATAAACAAAACATCAAAACTAAGCAAAAACAAATCTAAGCAAAACTAAACAAATCTAAACAAAATTAAACAAAACTAAACAAAACTAAACAAAAATAAACAAATCTAAACAAAACTAAAATAAACAAATCTAAGCACAACTAAACAAATCTAAATAAAACTAAACAACTGAACAAATCTAAACACAACTAAGCAAATCTAAACAAAACTAAACAAAACTAAGCAAAACTAAACAAATCTAATCGAAACTAAACAAATCTAAACACAATTAAACAAAATTATACAAATCTAAACAAAGCTAAACAAAGCTAAACAAATCTAAAAAAAACTAGACAAATCTATATAAAACTAAACAAGTCTAAACAAAGCTAAACAAAACTAAACAAAGCTAAACAAAACTAAACAAAAATACACAAAACCGGGCACAACTAAACAAATCAAAACAGAACTAAACGAAACTAGATAAACCTAAAAAAAACGAAACAAAACAAAACAAATACAAACAAAACTAAAGAAATCCAAACAAAACTAAACAAAACTAAACAAAACTAAAAAATCTAAAAAAATAAATAAAAATAAACAAAACTATACAAAGCTAAACACAACAAAACAAATCTAAACAAAACTAAACAAAACTAAAGAAATCTAAACAAAACTAAACAAATTTAAACAAAATTAAACAAAGCATCAAAACTAAACAAAACCAAAAAAAAATCTAAGCAAAACGACGAATCTAAACAAAACTAAACACAACTAAACAAATTTAAACAAAACTAAAAAATATAAACAAAGCTAAAGAAAACTAAACAAATCTTAAAAAACTTAGCAAATATAAACAACTAAACAAATCAAATCACAACTAATTAAATCTAAACAAAACTAAACAAAATTAAACAAAACCAAGGAAAACTAAACAAATCTATAAACAAAAGTAAACAAATCTAAACACAATTAAAGATAAACAAATTTAAACAAATATAAAAATAAACAAAACTAAAAAAATCTAAACAAAACTAAACAAATCTAAACAAAACTAAAAAAAACTAAACAAATCTAAACAAAATTAAAGAAAACTAAAAAACTATGCAAAACTAAACACAACTAAACAAATAAAAACAAAACTAAATAATAAAAAAAATCTAAACAAAACTAAAGATCTCTAAACAAAATTAAACAAAACTTATCAAAACTAAACAACACTAAACAAATATAAGGCAAAACAAATCTAAATACAACTAAATAAAACTAAAGAAAACTAAACAAATCTAAACAAAACTAAATCTAAACAAAATCTAAACACTAAACAAATCTAAACAAAACTAAATAAATCAAAACAAATCTAAACAATTCTGAATAAAACTAAAATACAAACAAAACTAAACAAATCTAAACAAAACTAAACAAATCTTAGCCCAACAAACAAATCTAATCAAAACTAAACAAAACTAAACAAAACTAATTAAATCTAAACAAATTTAACCAAATCTAATAAAGAAAAACAAATAAATAACCATTATTAATCTAAACAAAACAAACAAATCGAAGCAAAGCTAAAAAACTAAAAAAACTAAACAAAACTATAAAGCTAAACAACAAACAAAAACTAAACAAAACTCTAAAAAGCTAAACCAACTAAATAATTAAAAATAACTAAACAATCTAAACCATAAGGTAAAAACAAACAAAACTAATAAAGTCTAAACAAAACTAAACAAATATAAACAAAGCTAAATAAAACTAAACATAATAAAAAATAAACAAAACTAAACAAATCTGATAAAAATTACTATAACAAAACTAAAAAATTGAACAAAACTAAAGAAATCTAAACAAAACTAAACAAATCTAAACAATAAAAAAAACTAAACACAACTAAACAAATCTAAATAAAACTAAACAAAACTCAAAAAAACTAAACAAAATTACAAAAAAACAAAAAAACAACTGAACAAACTACACAAAACTCAAAAACTAAACAAATCTAAACAAAACTAAACAAATATAAACAAAACTAAACAAAACTAAACAAACCTAAGCAAATAACAAATCACTATAAATCTAAACAAAACTAAACAAAACTATACAAAACTAAACAAAACCTATCAAATCTAAACAAAACTAAAGAAAACTAAACAAAACCAAACAAAACTAAATAAATCTAAACCAAACAACTCTAAACAAAACATCAAAACTAAACTAAACAAATCTAAGCAAAACATAACAAATCTAAACAAAACTAAACAAAACTAAACAAACTAAATAAATCTAAACAAAACTTAACGAATCTCAACAAAGCTAAACAAAACTAAACAAATCTAAACATAACTAAACAAATCTAATCAAAACTAAACAAAACTAAAGAAATCTGAGCAAAACTAAACAAATCTAAACAAAACTAACCTTTATAAACAAAACTAAAGAAAACCAAACAAACCTAAACAAAACTAAACAAATCTAAACAAAACCAAACAAATCTAACCAAAACTAAACAAATATAAACACACCAAAGAAATGTAAACAAACTAGACAAAAGAAAATAAAACTAAACAGAGCTTTACAAAACTAAGCAAAACTAAACAAATTTAAAAAAAAAATAAACAAAACTAAACAAATCTAAACAGCTTAACAAAACTAAGCAAATCTAAGCAAAACTAAACAAAGCTAAATAAAACTGAACAAATCTAAACAAAACTAAGCAAATTAAAAAAAACAAATATAAACAAAACTAAACAAATCTAAAGAAAATTAAACAAATCTAAACAAATCTAAACGCAATTAAACAAATCTAAACAAAACTAAACAAAACAAAACTAAACTAAACAAAACTAAACAAATATAAACAAAACTAAGTTGGTCAAAAAGTTCCGAGTTGGTCAAAAAGTTCCGAGTTGGTCAAAAAATTTCTAATTTTCAAAACGTTCCGAGATCGTCAAAAAGTTTGGAGTTTGTGAAAAAGTCCCGAGTTGGTTAAAAAGTTCCGAGTGTGTGAAACTAAATAAAATAAGCAAACAAAGTAAGCAAAATCTAAACAAAACTAAAAAATTTTTTTTAAATGAAACAAAAAGAAACGATAAAAAAAAAAACAACTAAACAGTGGTGAAGAGTGCCGATGTGTCAAAGAGTTACAGTTGGTTAAAAAGTTCCCAGTTAGTCGAAAAGTCCGAGCTGGTCAAAAAGTTCCTAGTTGGTCAAAAAGTTCCGAGTTAGTCAAAAAGTTCCGAGTTGATGAAAAAGTTCTGAGTAGGTCAAAAAGTGTCAAAAAGTTCTGAGTTCGTCAAAAAAGTTCCGAGTTCGTAAAAACAAATCAAAAAAATGAATGAGTCAAAGGAGAATTTAATCTCCATCAGCGGGATACGAACACTGGACTCCACGTCGCTGAGTTAACAGTAACCGGGCGCCTTATCCACTAGGCCATCCGAGATGGTCAAAATGTTCCTAGTTGGTCAAAAAGTTCCGAGTTAGTCAAAAAGTTCCTAGTTGGTCAACAAGTTACGACGAGGTCAAAAGTTCCAACTTGGTCAAAAGGTTCTGTGGTGGCCAAAAAGTTCCGCGTTGGTCAAAAAGTTCCGAGTTTGTTAAAAAGTTCAAAAGTTGGTCAAAAGGTTGCGAGTTGGTCAAAAAGTTCCGAGTTTGTCAAAAAGTTCCGAGTTCGTTAAAAAGTTCCGAGTTGGTCAAAAAGATCCAAAATGGTCAAAAAATTAATTTCGGAACTTTTTGACCATTTTGGAACTTTTTGTTTTTGAAAGGAAATGGTCAAAAAGTTCCGAGATGGAAAGTTCCAAGTTGCTCAAAAAGAATATAAAGTTCCAAGTTGCTCAATAAGTTCCGATTTGATTAAAAACTTCTTAGTTGGTCAAAATGTTCACAGTTGGTCAAAAGGTTCCTAGTTAGTCAAAATGTTCCGAGGTGGTCAATAAAGTTCATAGTTGGTCAAAAAGTTCCAAGTTGTAAAAAAATAAAAAAAGGAAAGAAAAGAAAACAAAATGAAACAAATGAAACAAAAGGAAAGAAAAAGAAACAAAAGGAAACAAAAGGAAACAAAAGGAAACAAAAGGAAACAAAAGGGAACAAAAGAAAAGAAAAGGTAACAAAAGGAAACAAAAGAAATGAATGGGAGAAAAAGAAAACAAAATAAACGAAAGGGAAGCAAAAGTAAAGAAAAAAAAGGAAACAAAAGGAAAAAAGGAAACAAAACGAAAAAACTAAACAAAAGGAAACAAAAGGAAACAAAACGAAACAAAAAGAAATAAAACCAAACAGGAAAAAACAAAGAAAAGAAACAAAAAGAAACAAAAGGAAACAAAAGAAAAAAAGGAAACAAAAGGAGGCAAAAGAAATTAAAAGGAAACGAAAGAGAAACAAAAGTAAATAAAAATAAACAAAATGAAAGAAAAGAAAAGAGAAAGAAACAATAGGAAACACAAACAAACCAAAGAAAAGAAAAGGAAACAAAAGAAAAGAAAATGAAACAAAAGGAAGCAAAAAGAAACAAAAGGAACAAAAGGAAACAAAAGGAAAAAAAAGAAACAAAAAGAAGCAAAAAGGAACATAACTAAACAAAAGGAAAGAAAAAGAAACAAAAGGAAACAAAATGAAAGAAAATGAAACAAAACGAAACAAAACGATACAAAAAAAGAAAAGGAAATGAAAGGAAACAAAAGAAATGAAAACAAAAGAAATAAAACAAAAGAAAAGAAAAGGAAACAAAATTAAACAAATGGAAACAAAAAGAAATAAAAGAAAAGGAAAGGAATCAAAAGGAAACAAAAGTAAATAAAAGGAAACAAAAAGAAATCAAAGGAAGCAAAAGAAAACAAAAAGAAATGAAAAGGAAACAAAAGGAGCAAAAAGAAACAAAACGATACAGAACAAAAGAAAAGGAAATAAAAAGAAATAAAAGAAAACAAAAGAAATAAAAGCAAACAAAAAGGAAACAAAAGGAAACAAAAAAACAAGGAAACAAAGAAACAAAGAAAACAAAAGGAAACAAAAAGAAATAAAACGAAAGATAAAAAAAAAAAAAGTAGAAAAAGAAAAGAAAAGGAAACAAAAGGAAACAAAAGAAAAGAGAATGAAACAAAAGGAGAGAAAAAGAAACAAAAGGAAACAAAAGGAAACAAAAAGAAACAAAAGGAAACAAAAGGAAACAAAAGGAAATAAAAAGAAATCAAAAGAAGCAAAAGGAAACAAAAGAAATGAAAAGGTAGCAAAAGGAAGCAAAAAGAAACATAACGATACAAAATGAAACAAATCGAAACAAAAAGAAACAAAAGCAAACAAAAAAGAAATAAAAGGAAGCAAAACAAAACAAAAAGAAACAAAAAAGAAACAAAGGAAAACAAAAGGAAAGAAAAGGAAATAAAAGGAAACAAAACGAAACAAAAGCAACAAAAGAAAACAAAAGGGAAATGAATGAAACAAAATGAAACAAAAGGAACCAAAGGATATAAAATGAAACAAAAGGAAACAAAAGAAAAGAAAGGAAAAGGAAACAAAGGAAACAAAAGAAATGGAAAGGAAAGAAAAAGAAACAAATGGAAACAAAAGGAACAAAAAGGAAAGAAAAGGAAAGAAAAAGAAACAAAAGTAAACAAAAGAAACAAAAGGAAACAAAATAAACGAAATGGAAAGAAAAGTAAACAAAAAGAAACAAAAGGAAAGAAAAAGAAACAAAAGAAAAGAGAAGGAAACAATAAAGAACAAAAGGAAACAAAATGAAAAAAGGAAACAAAAGGAAACAAAAGAAAACAAAAGGAAATAAAAGGAAACAAAATGAAACAAAGGAAACAAAAAGGAAACTAAAGGAAACCAAAGGAAACTAAATGGAAACAAAAGAAAACAAAGAGATACAAATAGAAACAAAAGGAAACAAAAGGAAACAAAAAGTAACAAAAGAAAAGGAAAGATAAACAAAAGAAAAGAAAGGGAAACAAAAGGAAAGAAAAGGAAAGATAATAAAATAAAAGGAATCAAAAAGAAACAAAAAGAAACAAAAGGAAACAAAAAAGCAAAAGGATAAAAAATAAAATAAACGAAAACCAAAAAAAACAAAAGAAAACTTAAGGAAACAAGAGAAAACAAAGGAAACAAAAGGAAAGAAAAGGAAATAAGAGAAAATAAAACAAGAAAAAACAAAAGGAAACAATAGGAAACAAAATAAAAGAATAGGAAACAAAAGGAACAAAGGAAAAGAAATGGAAACTCGAGTTTTTTTTACCAACTTTTTTGACCAACTTGAAATTTTTTATCCATTTGTAACTTTTTGACCAACTCGAAACTATATATATTATATATATATATATATTATATATATATATAGTGTATATATATAATATATATATATATATATATATAATATATATAATATATAGTATATATAATATATATATATTATATATTATAATATATATATATATATATATAATATTTATATATATTATATATATATATTCATATATATCTATATATATTATATATATATATATATAGTATATATAGTGCTGTGGTGTGTGTGTGTGTGTGTGTGTGTCACGGGATTTATTGGGAGGAATTAAAAGGCATAATGGTGTTCCCAGCCCCTATAACCATGCGAAAAAAAATCATTCCATTAACCCGACTACTGTGAAATGTCCATTCATCTTCGACACAATTTCAGTTTCTGCAGTTTTCATAATTTAAATTCAAAATTGTTTTCTAATAAATAGAACAAGTTATAAAAGTTTGTTGTTCCTCAGCTATTTTATAAAGTATCCTTTCTATTATTTATAATTATTGAAAAAGAACGAAATGAAAATTTTGTTCCCGGTTAAGATGGTGGTATTTTACTGATAAAAGATTTTGATTTCAATTTAATTTTAAATTCTTGTTTAATTAATTAAAATATTAACCATTTTTATAAATTTTTTTAATCGCTTCTAACTGTAAAATCTAGCCACAATCATGCAAATACTTTCTCCATCTCTGAGACAAAAAACAATTTAGAACCTTTGCAGAAGCTCTCTTGGAATTTTCAGTCTTCTTCCCTGTTCGTCCTGTTGTTCTTCTTATTTCTTTTCCCTGCTGCTTTTAGTTGCTTCCATCTCAGACGACAGTCCGATTAATAATTAATTAATGAAGACATATGTTTATTTATAATCAATGTTTAAGTAAAAGCTCATAGTTCAACGACCCCAAACCCACTTTGGCCCCCAACCAAGATGTACAATTATTAAAATTGTTTGGAGGTTGCAGACAAAGCACTGTCTAAAATGATAAAATATCTATGGGATCCTAACTCGGAGCAAGTTGAATTTTCATTTATCGATGATACTTTGGGAAAGAATGTCAAAAAAGCATGGAAGTAAAATTAACGTCTGAAGAAGAAAGTGATGATGATTGTGATGATGATAGGGATGTAAAAGCAACAAAATCTAAAACAAGTGTACAATGAAGTTGATTTTTTGTTACTCTCAGAACTCTATATATTTTCAAGAGATTTGAAATTGATACAGAATTTCTAACTACTGATCCTGATATTGTGTGTAAAAATTAGTAATATTTAAAATATAAGAAAATAGCCAGGAATCAGATTCTGTGTTCGACGAAACAAAGACAACCGGCATTTCTGTTACAAGTTTAATCTGAATGTTGGAAGATTTTTTCCGACTCTTCAAAACCCACTTTATCTAAGCCACCTTATTTAATCTGATAATTGCAAATAATAATCAATATTTCTCTCATTATAATGCTTCCTTTTTTATAACGCAATTTGGAAAAATAAAATGTCTTTGAGTATTATTTGCTCTCATTTTCATAACTTCTTTGCTCTTCTTTCTCCTAATTCTTTCTTTTTCAATTTGGATTTTATACATTAACTTTTGAGAATTTTAACTAAACCCTTTTTAAATGTAAAATGAAATATAAAAAGCACAAATCTGAAAAGCCATGTAATGAGCGTTAAAATTTTTTTGGCATCTGCATAAAAGTCACTTTGAAAAATGCTCGGATAATCTTCAAATCTATAAATTAGTTTAACAAAGAGTAAGGTCCTGTAAATTTCAAGACGGACAAAATTTCATATGAACGAAATAAGAACCAATTTCTAATACTAATGGATTTCATTTTATACATGAAAAACTGCCCTTTTTCCAAAACGTCTGCCTCAATGAGGCCCTAGTTAACGTTATCTAATAATTGAGCTAAAACTTTGCCAATCTCATTTTTTAGAAACTTGGCAAACTTTTAGGGATCATTGAGAAAAAATTCGAACAATGATTTTTTGCTGCTTCCCTAACGAAATAAGAAGCAATTTATAATACTAATGGATTTCATTTTATACATGAAAAACTGCCCTTTTTCCAAAAAGTCTGCCTCAATGAGGGCACTTAGTTAACGTTAATTCTAATAATTGAAGCTAAAACCTTTGAAAATCTCATTTTTTTAGAAACTTTGCAACTTTTAGGATCAATTGAGAGAAAAATTACGAACAATGATTTTTTGCTGCTTCCCTAATATAGTATACTATTATACTATATATATATATATATATATATATATATATATATTATATATAGATATATATATATATATATTATAAATAAATATATATATAATATATGATATATATATATATATATATATATATATATATATATATATATATATATATATATTAGGGTAGGTCGACAACAAAACCGCAAACTGCGTAATGTTGCGGTAGTTGAAGGAGATGGAAATAAATGTCCTCCTAGAGTTTTAGAGAAATCCAATAAGGGGTTGCCTGCGGAAATCGAATCAAAGTTATTTGGTTGTACTTCAAACAATGATATATTTAATCCGACTGATATGTTGGCTTTTATCATGGATGTGTCTGTGAAGGTATGATTCCATTCAAACGTTGTTATTTATAAATGGTAAAGAGTAAAAGAAACCACAGTTCACTTATACATTGGACTAAGCAATTGGACTACATTTGTGCATAAGCAGTAAGTTTGACATTGTATCTTAACTATTGTAATATGTCATCATGCGATTGTTAGTAATATGATTTGGACGTAAATGACGGATGCATCTTCCTACTCTCCACTTATGTTAGAATCGACGCATTTCTACTCTCAAAGCCATACACATGTTGAGAAACTGATGTCACAAATTTCACAGATCTTTCATCGCTTTGAGAATGTGATGAAAAATCGGGAAGAGTTGGCCTAACAAGAGTAGTCAAACAATTTTTCATTGGACATGTTTTTCATACTTGGCGGTTCTGCAACACCAGTAGAAGTAAGATCTATTAGTTCATTCCAGCAACCCGCATTCCAATTTACCTTTGGAATTGTTTTCTCACGCTTCCGATCACATTTCATTCTGCAAGGAAATAAAAACAATAAACACAAATGAGGCATTCGGTTATGTAGGGTACATATTTTATAATGAATTTGGACGTTTAGGACTCTACTACATTTTATGAAAACTAGCTACGTAAAGCAAAGATTTCAGTTATACATGTTCCTACAAGAGAGTATAGCTTCTAATCCTAGACTTCTGATTTCATGGTCTTCATCTTTAACCATTTAAAGAAAATTTTCAGGAAGTAGACAATAGGCGTTGCCTTGAATGTTTTTCTGTACAATGCGTTTCACATCATTAAATGGGAGAAGATTAAGTCTTGTAATTGAATTGAAAAGAGTACGAGGAGCATCATGAAATTTCGATGATGCCTTAATTTCAAACCATGCTGGTGCATAAACATTAACAATATAATGTAATAATTTAATCAGACTTTCGATGGGAGAACTATCCCGAGTATATAAACAAAGTAGTCTTATGGCAAGAGTTAGACATCATGCATGGTTGAGTGGACCAATTTTATGGGTACCCCATCTATTTTCTATGTTTCCAGATCCAATACCTTTACTGTAATCAAACAGAAGTATCTGATGGACACTAAGATCTTTAAGCACTCCATCTTCAAGAAATCCGTCAATATTGGGGTTTTCTATAGATTTAACCTTAATACTTGGTTCTTCTTAATAGTTCCAGTCACATCTTTGCCTCAGTGGTCCACCGACCGAAGGTATTTGGTCAGTTGTTACATTATCAACTTTTGACAAAGAGCCCGTAATGGAAGCTCATTTTGATGTAGCGTACAACAACCTTGGGTATGCAGTTTTCGTCCCATTAATACTTCAAGTTGTAACACCTACAGCATTGATTGACCTGTATTTGACAGCAGCATTATCCAGTAAAGGATATCCCCTGAATACTATCAATTGCTTTAAGCTCCTGACTAACGCTAAAACTTCTCTGACACAGTTTTGCCAGTGGTACCAGATGTTAGGGACACGTTGCGATGTTAAGATAGGTCCCTGGGTTTGTCCATCTTTCACCTAGTAATGTCAGATATGTTTTGCCT
>JABUQX010021755.1:22500-57500 GCA_015478945.1 Trachelipus rathkii
TTATATAGTATAATATATAAATTAATAACAAAACACATTATATACAGTCATTAATACTAAATTTACACTGATGCGAATTTATCTCTAGAGATTTATTTTTATACTATCAATAAGTCAAACATTTGTTACTGAGATATACTATATTAATTAATCTAAATCTGTGACAGACCTTATAATATTTATACATCTTAAATTTATACTTCTTTATATACCTGCTAAATTATCTACAATAGTTAACATTAATCTCAACATGCCTATTTTCATATTCATCACTATGATATTTGTCAAATATACTTCAAGACATAAATACGTATATAAAGTAATAAAATAAAATATTCTTAAAAACTTTGACTTATTTATACTCAAGAAGGAGAGACCAAAATATTTTCTTATATTTAAAAATAATATCATTATAGATACTTTGTCATATGAATAATTATCTATTAAGAAAAAACATTATTGTGTTAGTGATTACTACACACCAAATTGATTGAAACTATAATAGCAATTCTTTGCGTTATACTTAAACATTACTTTATCAAAGAAGTATTTCGACTATTATAATACGGTTAAGGAAAAATTACTAATCTTCATATAGAAGTCGACAATTATATAGGTACGCATATTATTTTTTACTTAATTATATATATAATAATTGCTATAAATATTATTACCATACTTTTGGCTATAATATTGTATTACATTTTGTATATATTTTAATATATATGATTTAAATACTGATATCACTATCATATATATGTTAAATTGAGTACTATTAATCCTAACAATATTATACAAATTTAAATTCTTATATTATATAATAATTATATTATCTCTATGCAGTTATTATTATGAAAATAATATCTTATATTTACTATATTAACATATTTATATTATTTGAAGGAATAAAAGCACAGCTAGAAAAGTTAAACATAGAAGTATATATTAAATATTTTTAGAATTTAATATGGGACTATAATTTTTGAAATTTCTTTAACAGTTTCTAAGCAAAGAATTTTTTGATAAAATTAAAATAATCGAATAATTTATTATTTATTATAACATACTTAATCTATTTTACATATAAAATATGAAAATAATAAAATAATATATTATCATCATCAATTATATTGAATATCAATTAAAAATATTAAGCGTTATTTTTATTGTATGGTTATAATTATTTAATACCTAGAAGTTTATCTAATGTTTAGGTATTTTAAGACTTCGGCGGGGATCATGAGGATTGTATATAAGATTGGAGAGTAGAGAAGGGATATTATAAGTGCTAAATAATACTTATTATTTATGCATAATGTAAACAATACTTACCTCAAAATTTCCGGCTTTCTTGATATAGATTAGTCTACATATATTACGTAATAAACCATGGTAACTCTCACGTTGTATCGTATGAGCGTTTTAGTTATAATAGTATAGTTATATACATTGATAAAGTACGACATAATGACACTATAATATAATCACTATACTCTATTACCACCTATAGAGAGCAATATTAAAATCATGCACAATAAATCTGCATATAATCATATTATTCTATAATTCTCTTGCTTCAGTAGTAAAATCACAAGTATTCTCAATTATTCATATTACTTCAATTAATATATAAATTATTATTATATAACGTTCTTAACGCATATAGTTCCTCAACTCTCTTCATTATCACGCTTATAAAAATAAATTTAGATATGGATGATATGAAGCAAATTTTCTGTTCTATTTAGAACAAAATACTGTCCAAAATTTCCAGACAACTTCGTTCTAGAACGAATAGATAAGGAAAAGCGAATTTGAGAGGCGAGATAAGTGCGAGTGAAATATATATATATTATATTATGTTACTTTAATAATAACAAAATAATGGTCAAGTCCCGACTTCTTTTATAAATATAATTAATACCACTCCATAATAACTATTTATTTAATCATTTATTGAAATGGGTCACTTAACTGATGTAGTTCATATATATTATATAATAATAACCCCTCTCCTTATGTCAAAAATTAATAATTTGAAACTAATATTAAAAATAAATTTTTTAAAGAACACTGATTTATTTTAAATAGTCTTTTCAGTTTACTAATATATCCTAATTTAATCAACATTTCTCATGATTTATTTTATATTATCTTATCTGACTCTTATCATAATAAAAACATTATAGCTAGTAAGGAATTTCTATATTACTGCTATACATAACATAGTCGTTTCTGTTAAAAGTTCACATAACGGTATTATATATATATATAAAATTAAAAATTTGCATTTCTATTTTCTATCTTTTTCCATATTTAAATTAGGATTCTAAATCAAGATTGTGCATTCAGTACATATACGAGCTTTACTTTCTTCCGGGTAACAAACTACGATCTTTAAAAAAATACAATTATTAAAATAATTATTCTATTTTTTTCCGTTTCATTGATCCTGATTTATTCATACCACTAAAACTTGTATTGTAATGATTCTATTATACCACATATAGCTAAGTATATCTCGAAAAAAACACAAAAAAAAATAACGGGATCATTTAATTGTCACTTAATCCACAATAAGTAAATACTTATCATTAGATGTGGTAAACTGACTAGTATATATTATATTTTAATCACATTCTACCATCGATATCTTACAAATTTACTATCACCTATCATATATACTATACCATATATATCAGTAATATTATATATATATATAATATATATATAATATAGACTACAATCGTACCTCGATATAATATATCTCAATTCTTTATTCAATTTCGTAATATATCGTAATAATAGTAAAATGTCAAACTAACTATGTAAAGGATATATATATATTTTACTATATGGAGTTATATAGATTACTTGTACATATTCAGACGTGAGCGGTCATGTGTATTATATAATATTATTATAATATTACTATAACTTATAACGTATCACTAGACAGTTATATATCAGTCATCAAATACCCTGGGTAGTATATAGTATAATAATAATTATATGATAGTATATAATATATATATATATATATATATATATGTAGTTTATTAATCAGTATAATAATAATATATTATATTAGGTATTACCGATAGTAATTCGGTATCTGGTTGATCTGTAGTATCGGCCATCTCTATGGGATTATCCATGGGTTATCGATTATCTGACGTATTGGTTAATTATGGTGCCGATTACTTGTTGACCGTTATACTTCTTACTTTTGGAAAGTTTTAGAAATGGAAAAAACGTCGAATATACAATATTTAAAATATTTTCGATTTATATCTTAAAATAAGAAAAATTACAAGCCCTTCGTATTATATACTATACTAAGTTTTATTTATTATTTTTTTTCGGTAGAATGCGAGCGTCTTCCCAACTTTTTGGAAGTATCTAACAATGGACTGTCGTTTAATGACACTAATTACATAATCTTTAATGACATATTAATGGCACCAATATATATATTATTCAATAGATATTTTTTACATTTCTTCACTTATCCGCACACTTCTGTGAGTGTATCGATTGTGATTTACTATTCTAAAGCCTGAAAATTCCATTATCCGTTCGAGTTAGTCTAATGATGTTTTTAGTAACATAACTTTCTTCCTTATTGTTATTTACAATTAAATTATTTTAGATAATAACTAGTAAAAATTAGCGAAGATCGTGTACTATCCAGATATTTATTAAAATTATCAGGTTTAAAATATGGCTTCCTTATGGCGTTACGAATAATTTTTCCCCTCATTTCTCCTTTCTCGTTTGTTCTTTATTACCAACTAATTGCGTACTCGTTTTTTTTTTTATTAAGATTATATAATGTGCGGGTGTTATACGTATTCACAGAACGATTTTGCCACAAGCGGAGTTTTTCTATAGATCCTTTTTACCAAATTCAGTAGCTTTGACTCGTAACTCAGATCCGGTATGGAAATACCAACTCTCAACTCTAATCCTCAAATTTTTCTCTTCTTGTCTAAGATACCATTATGGCTAAGAATTCAATCCCTGCTGTAACTCGTTTATTATAAAATATCCAGTTCACCTTAATCCCGATAACCACACTCCTACTTTATCATATTCCTCTTACAGGGAACTTGTGAGGTGCTATGTAAACATATCAGCAACCCTAGAACATCGTCTACGCTAATCATACAGTATAAACTCGATTTCTTGCTAAACTCTTATCCATCTCTAATTCTCTGGGAACCTAACCTACAAGAACCTGGTAAGATAGGTGGCTTCTGCTAGCTGTTCTTCGCTACAACAATTATTATCTATATTTTCATGCCTTTTTAGTTGACGTTTACCCTTAATCTCACTATCTCAACACAACTTCATATCTTCTCATCAAATACTGGATCAGTGTATCACTCTATTAGGATTCAATGTACACAACTACTGAATGATGGTAGAGAAAAATCACGACATACAGGCGTTTCCTCTTCACTATTGATTTAGGTGCTGGGATGGAAGCGATCTTCAGTTATCTCAACGATTCTGAGCCAAACTAATTAAAAGAATCACACACATTTAAGCACCTTTTCAAGTATATATATAGACACACACTTGACCTATGTTTCACCACTAGTCCTTCTACGTTTCTATTTTACATAAACTCAAATACACCACACTTCGCTTAACCTATCGGTAAATTCAACCCACAACACTTATATCTATATAATTTTTAATGCCACTTTCATTTTAGGGCTCCCTTCAGTCTGTGTGACCTGTGCCTGTACCCCTGTTGAATCTGCCTAGTTTCAGAATTGCCTGTTTGAGTCTATCCCTACATACTAGAATTGGATGCTGCTTTATCTCCTGAATACGCTTCAAGCTTCTGGCCGATCACTAAGTAGTTCAAGACTGTCACTCTTCGTTCGATGCCACATTAAGTCCACATACTCTTCATTCCTTCTTCACTTAAACTTTTCTTTTCAGAATCCCATGTATCGATACGGCTTGTTCTCATGGCCAATCAGGCTAAACAGTATGCTCAACCCCTATCTTCGCCCTTTAAAATACATAGCTCTTCGGGAAATACACACTATATTCGTTCACGATTCGTCCCTACTCATCGATGAACGAATTGTGGAATCAATTTCAGCTAGAAATCGTTTTTATTATGCGATGGTGGATGGCTAACTTTCCATATCGAAGAACAGAAAGAATAAACACAACGATACACTTCCTTGTCTACGGAGCAAAGCGACATTCATATATTTCACATACGAAAGTCGCTAATCGCCCCTCATCATGGTCACACCATTATCGACATAATCAAATTTTTTTGTTAACGGTTACCACACTCATCCTTTTCAAATTGTTAACTTGCCGTTCCTCCTCTTATTTCGCTCTGATGGTAATTTCTCAAAACTCTCCTTCTTGAAAAGGCCAATCTCTTTGCCTCCTTTATTTCCTCATAAAGAGATCCCAGAAAATTCTCCTGTGCACAATACTAGCTGTCATATCCTCCATCTCTACTCTCCTCCCTTGCTTCCCAATCGTGCAGTATCTCACAGTCCGACGACATAAACATCTGTAACCTGTGTATATTAAAAAAAATCTCCTGCATTATACCAGATCGGTGGGAACTGAATCCGCTTGCTGCATTTTAGGCTCTGCATAAAAGAAGCAAATATCTAGCATCAGGAACTAAGAAATTCACAGAGAAAGGGGTGCATCTCGGGAGATATACCGCCTTCTTCCACCCTCCATCCTGTTAGTCTTTTCAATGATATGAAATTCTTCTCAGTTACCCATAATGTGCGTTTTCACTATATAATTGACCCTCGTAAACGTGCTACCTTTTCGTTCAACTATTATCCTCTATGCCTCAATCACTAGCACTTTCACCATCAGACTATATCCGAGCAATACGCATATGTCCAACTACCTTCCGAAAGAACGCGAGAACCACTCTTGACACCACCTTTCATAAAAACATATGACGCCCTATTAGCCTCTCACTTGTATATCTAAATTTTAAACCTTCTCAACTCTCACATTCTTAGACCATCTTGAATCTCATTACCTTCTTCCGCATCGCATATATGCCATTCACGCACAAAGCCAAGACTTCGATATTACTGGTTCGAATCACCGCGCATAACTTTCCTATAACAATTTATAGATTTATCCCCCATTTAGACCATCCCTACGGGAGACTGTTCCCTCGTTGCCTAAAAACAGTGAGTGGCGCTACTTATGTCTAGCTTTCTTTCAAACCTCAATATCGGCCGTGTGCATGCCGACTTCTTACCTTGTTTCTTTAGTCAACATTATTCCTCAGGGTCTTATATTATTCGACTCACTTCGAAAATATCTTCCTGTATTCACGGCTGATAACTATAGACAATCAATATTAAATGAATAATATCTATCTCTTTTCCACCATGACTGTAATCTCTTAGTCTTCTACTCATATATTGATCAAGTAACCGATGAAATGACCCTTCATTTTCAATTCAGTTAATTTTAAGAGTATATTAATTTACTTCTAGAATTGCCTCCGTCTTAATCTTTCCGATTCATACTCTCGCTGATCTTATGATAGAATTTCAGTGGTGCATTCTCAACCTTCGAGGACGATGTTGTATGAATAATTGTTTTAAAAACCAACGGCTACAAAATTCTCCCTCGCAACACAATCACACATACGCCTAACACTTTCCCTTACTATTTTTTCGACTGTTCTCTCGCTCTCCTGGTTAGACCAAATTATATAAAGCCTGGCGGTCTAGACATAAAAGCAATCACCATCATTAGCTTTTGCGGCAAAACACACTCCCAATCACAGCTATCTTTTGTCAGCAAAGAGTAAAGCATAAAAATATAATTCTGGATATGTCTGTTAATAATTGATACTTACCGGTCGCACGAGAGTTATTTTGTACAAAGCTATACTTTATGTCATTATCGCCACCATATAGTGAAATACGTCAGAACCATTAGGCTCGTTCTATTATAAAGCAAATTATATATGAGGCTTATCTAGCAATTTTATTTAATTGTTACAATTGTGACTACATAACTGCACTCCCATGAATCTTGGGCCCCTCGCAGTCCTCTTCTCTATTGCGTCAATCCTTCTACAGGCCACCTTCTCTCCTACTTGTCTGAGTTGGTGAAGTAGTATACTCCTTCGTCTTACTTAGTCATCAGTGTTTAATCTTCCATATAGATCACTGCTCGCGTTGATCCTTTATCATTACTACACACTTGTATCCATTTTTTATCACTACTCCGCACTCTGCGCTGTCTCGAATAGATATGTATCTCCTCGCCCTCTTTCGGTCCGCCGAACAAATGATCAGATACTTCATCCAAATCTCTCCTACAAACATGTATGGTGTGAACAAAGTTGAGAGGCAGGCTTGGAGGGCTTTTGTTTTTGTGCTCAATAATAGTATCTAACAAGACATCTGTCGCTATAGTGCACAATCTAATGCACTTGATAGACTCAGGATTTCTTCTCGCCTGATCTATTTAATATACCAAATTAGGTAATGCATTGTATTCCATAAATCGTCTATTTCTATATAAAAGTTATCTCCGGTCACATAATATAAAATATTTTGTCCCTTTTTATTTATGGATTATTATTACAAATTGTAACTATTGTTGATTATTATTATTGTTAGAAATTCGAACTATATTTATCATATTATACTCTCAAATGAAATACTCTATGCTCATTCGGGCTGAAGCACGAAGATTGACCTCTGCTATAGTCTTATCCTATTTCCACCTTCTTTTCTTGTGTGTAGATTATATTTCTGAGATGTACCAGGATCTCGTCTTTTCCGGTACTTAGCATATTTTATATCACAATCCCTCCGGCCTGTTCAGCTTGTTTACGTTCCATTACTTACAAACCCTCACCACCATGTTCAAGCTTTTTGAATCAAACATTGTAGTCAGCTTTTTGAAACTGAACAGTATAATATAAGAACAATATCAATTCAGATTGAATACATTTCACAAATAGAACAGCTTATTTGAGATATCACGTAACTCTAGCTATGCTATGTTTCTGATTGATATCAATTAATGATTCATATTCCAGTAATACTTGGCATTTAAACTACATTTCATTATTACACGTATTACTACCTAAATCTATTACTAATATGCATATTTTGCAAAATTATCATTATATAGCGTAATTTTGTTTATTATACCTTTATAAAGTCAAGTACAGTATAATATAAAATATAATAACTATATATATTATATAAAAGGTTTGCTAATAAAGAAAGTACCAAATATAACTGATAGCTAGTGCAGTCACCGCAATTTGTTTAATATAGTATAATACTTATATGACAAAAAATCTGCAATATAGTCGAGACGATTCTCTCGAATTCTGAGTCTAGAAATTCCATCTATGTCTAATAACATATGATAATTTTCTTATTTTATTATAGATTCTAAAAATACCATGAGGTAATAATTATGTACGATTACGAATCTGTACACTCGTATAGCGTTATGTTATCTGCTCTGTACTTATCATTACATATTATTATTAATAATAGTTACAAAATCTTTAATAAAGTTTGTACAGCTTTATGGGTATATGTTTGTACAATATAGATTAACCAAGTTTACTTATTATGCTAACCTTAGTAATCGATCTTTAAATTAATTATATACCGAGATTAAGTAGGTAAGTAATAACTTTTTATGGTTACACAGCCTCTAATAATAAGGAACTACTATGCAATAGGTATGATTAAGTAAGGTGTGGGTATAATATGATATTGACTTTCTGATTTAAGCTATCACCGGTTATACATAGAAATCATTTGAAAATAACTATCATTCAACTACAATAAATATGAATTCATCCATCAAGTAACCCCACTCACAGTCGAAACAATAAAAAGTGATAAGGTATAAGACAGTACATATTCATGTAGGAACACAATTATATAAGATATATTTCATAATAATATTGAGCAATACTAGTAAACACAGTAGTATAAGGCTCTTACATTATAACAGTGATGAATACTTTAGCCTTAACTATCGGTAATAACCCCTTATCCCTCCCTTAGCGAGCGTCCGCAGGGCTGGGGGGATGACTGGTTGTCATAGACAAATTGATTTATGTAGTCTCATAATATATTCTATTACAACCATTCTCACTCTCTCCCCAGTCAGATATTTCACTAAAGTCATATAGAAATATAATTATCATGCCCTCTTACTCATATAAACAAAACCCAACATAACATGTGATCTGAGTGCTGGAAGTGAGCAGCTACATTAAATTATGTCCTCTTAGCAGCTGCGGTATTATAGTGCTTATTAAAGTTATTTGATTGGACATGGTTGGGCCAGCTATGAGCTCATATGGATGCAGACCAACAGAATAGGTTTAATACATGCCACTCTCTCAATGAGAAAAAACAGGCTCTCAGCTCACCTCTTCAATATTGATAATATACGGTAGAAAAGAATATTGAACTTTCGAATCGTGAAGATATATTAACGTTGTTAGTTTCCATTCACAACAATATTTTAAATGATCAGTCATAGATTAGGGAAATTTAGAAGAGTCAGCAGAATTGGAACCGCTAGTCTACCAGGATATGATGTATTAAAAAATCTTTCTAGTTGTGTCCTAAAAAGGACTTAGCCTAACTTAAAAGTTGTAATAACAAGTATCGAGAGTCGTCTCTTTGTAATTATAACACGAACAATCGTAAAGTTTAGAAGACTGCCAACTGTAGAACAAATATACTAACAATGGTTGATAATAGTTTACTACCACGTACTTTTAACTTGCTAATATCTTAATATAGTCGTACGAAGATAGTCGCGTATGAAAATGAATGACCTGTGATTATCATTTTCTTTATTTAATTCAACCGTTCGCTATCTTAAAAGATTACTATATGAGCTTCAATAACATAGAACCAATTCGTTTCATTGTACTTAAATTATATATTTCTAGCGAACCTGAAATGTAAGTCGCTTAGCCGGCCGAAAGTCTCATGTTCGGCATTATAAAACAATCCGATTAAATACAGCGCGCGAGGTATAAAGTTTCTTACACAGTAACTTTTTAGAGAATTACATATGCCATCTGTATAAGTGTCAACGACTTTAATCTTATTTCAAAACCTGATCTATTTAAATGATCATGTGAGACTCATCAACAAAGGCACATTATAATTAAGAACAGTTAATCTTTGGAACAGACAATTTACCAGTTATTTAGTATCACACACTACTTAAGAATAATTTAAATATTCTCGCTTAATATCGATAGTATAAAGAACTATCATCATATTCAAGAGCAAAAACCATTATCATATTTAAGAAGGCTAAGACGGCTGACAATTGACGGAAAGGAAGCGAAAATATACAATGTAAACTATGTACGGCGCGCCCTAAAAATACCAGATTGGCCAGGAAAAAACCATCAAGTTTGCATTCCTCTCACACATAGTTGATCGTACGTAATTAATGTAAATTTAAACACATAACAATTTGTAAAATATAATAAATAAATTATCTATATAAGATTCAACTCAGTTTCGATTTTAATTCATTTCCAAATTTGATTAATAAGATACTTATTTTACAATTGAAGAATTAATTACTAACCATATTTACTGTGACTGAGCTAATCTATTCACCTCTATCTACTAAACGTAACAGAAACCGCGTAGATTCTACATATTCACTAGATAGTCTCTGATCCTTAGTAATTTACTAAATAGTATATCACATGACTTCTAGTCAAGGATGGCAACTATCACTTGACAATAATGCCCATTCCTCGAAGGCCTAGAAAATAATACAAAAAAAGTTCAACGTCGAGCAAGCACAAGCAGATCTCTAAGCACATTCTTTTTGATCACAGTACATGATTGTTATCATTCTTTGAGCGAATAACTAAGATTTCTCGACTCATTATCATATATCATATACTGACGATGTAATAAATATAGTATATATACTTTATATAGTTATAGTAACTTATTAGTATTAGTTATATGCATTTATAATTAAATTATAGATAATCTAGTATAGATATAATAAGATATCTGAGCAATATATAAATACCCTATGATATCTACTTTTACTCCAATATGACCCAATCAATAAACACTTAATATATTTAATATATATATATACAATTATAAACTTATTATAATAATTATTATAGTATAGAATATGTTGATATATATATATAAGTTAAGTTAGATTATTATATCATAAAAGAAAGAACATAACTTATAAGATAAACGGGATTAATAATTATATATTAATTATATATAAATATAATATGAATATATTAATATAATATATAATATATTATATATATATATTAATATATATTATATAATAATTACAGTAAAGTAATAATCTATATATATATACGTACAAATATATATATAGATGATATAGTTGTTAAATTAACTTGACACATGTTACTACAACACACAACATTAAAGTATAATTAATAATATTATATATATTATAATATATATACTATTATTTAATATATATTATATATATAATAATATATATATTATATTATATATATATATTAATATAAGTATAATATATAAAATTATGATTATTTTGAATATAGTATACAGTTTATTATGTATTTAGAGTAGAAAATGATAAGTATATATATTATATTATATATATATTAATATAGTAGTAATAATATATATTATAAATTTTATGGTCCCTGATAATATATAAATACGGAGTGTATATATATATAATATTATACGTATTCAGTAATGATAATAGTGATATATAATAATATACCAGAGAAAATATTGTATAATAAATAATATTAATATATGTATCATAGTTCGTATTATACTACGGTAGGTAATAACCCGCCCCCTTTCCAAATTATTATATAATTTAGTACTAATCCATTTGTGGGTAGAGTATAGAAATTGTCGGAGTTAGCACTATATCATTTAGAAAATTCAAGAAGTGAAATCATTGTTACCCATAAAGTCATTTTGAAACTTTAATTATATATCAAAAGCATAAGTATGATGACTATTGAATAACTGTATCAAATTTGATATATAATAAAATATACTTAAAAAAATAAAAAAAATATAAGTTTCATAAAATCTGGTATTAAAAATTATGTATTATTACACACAACCTAGATAGTTAATCATAGTAAGACTAAGCCTTTTAATGCTTAAAGTATGGTAATGACTCGTATTATATAAGTGCCAAATATCTAAACGTAAGATGCTTAACCCACTCTAACGAAGAATAATCCTAGATATACTTGAACTATTTATTAATTAGGTCTCTAAATGTAATATTTATAGAGGTTTATCATTATATATTATTGTTTATTCGAAATGCTAATGTTAAATAAAAAAATGACTTTATTAAAACTTTTTATAAGCTAGTAGTAGTAGACAATTTCAGACAAATATTTTTAGTAAAAACAAAAATGTTATAAACAAAAAATGATAATTGAGATTTATCGCTTCATAACTGCTTATCAGTTGGATAGAGCGCGATGTAATCTACAATAAACACTAAACTATAATTGTATTATCTTGCTCAGATAATACATAACCAGCTTTATTTTTATAAAAACTATGACTGTTCCAAAAATTAATTGTATTTAGCTTATTATTAGTAGAAATGGTTTTTACAATAGTCATTATTAATGAAATTAGAATGCCATGAGCACCAGCTACTACTATTAATATATTACTTCAATCTGACATTCATATCATAGAAGCTTTTATCACCTAGTATTTAGAAAGTTATATGTGATGATATAGGTTATATTATGAAAAATAATAATATATAGAAGTCGCTAGGTAGAGTCATTCACTATCACTATATTAATACTGAAAGTTTATGGATTTATACAGCCAAAGTGCAACCTATTTTACTATATATCATTTCTCTTAGCTGTTCTTTTTATTATTAGTTATCTGAGTATATATATATTATAGATACGAAGCAGATTTCACACCAAACATGGAACTATTTGAGAGCATAGAAAGCACACCAGTAATGAGAAAAGTCCCAGAAATAGATCCTCGTGAAGGTAATATCTTGAAGCAGTGTGTAATGACAAGCTGCCAAGCTTTAATTTCAGTTAAAGAGAAGTTAAATGAATATGACCGTGGTTCTGGCGACGGAGACTGTGGATCGACTCATTCACGAGGTGCATCTGCAATTCTACAGGAACTCCAACATTTCAATTTTCAGTATCCCGCCGACATTTTTCAAAGACTGGCTATAATTTGCGGCGAAACCATGGGTGGAGCCTCTGGTGGTATGTATAGCGTACTTTTTGATGGGATCTCGAGGAAATTGTCCGGGAAGGAAAAGTTTTGCTTGAAGCACCTATGGGAATCTTTGCAAGAAGGAATCAGCTCGGTTATCAAATATGGGGGTGCAAAACCTGGAGACAGAACAATGCTTGATGTTCTTATACCAGTTTCTGATAAGCTTGGTAGATACATAACTATAGAAAATAACATTTCTTACAATGACATAAAAGAAATCGCGGAAAGTTCTGCTCAAAACACAAAGGCAATGAAAGCCAGAGCCGGCAGAGCCAGTTATGTTGACCAACAGCAACTAGTAAACCCAGATCCAGGTGCGGTAGCAGTGTCAAAAATTGTAATATCATGTCTGAGTGTTCTAAACAAATATAGAAAATAAAGTGTTTTGCTAATTCCATGAGTTTAATTTCATTTATATTATATGAATACTGTTCGTGAGTACATAAGAAATTTGGGAAAATATTTAAACATTTGTAGGTTTACAAGATAAAGTTCTTTAATTACAAATAGGTCATTATTTTTTTTTTTAATTTTGATTTTGTTCACAAAATTGTAACGTTCTAATGCTAATAAACTGATGCCAGTGAGTATCTTTATAAAGTATTCAACAATTATTTTCCAAATAACTAACTTTTCTCTAATATCTTTTTTATGGCCTGAATCGGCCACTTGGTTGAGTTTTGGATCGTAAAGTTGCGCCCAGAGATGTTGGAATCTTTGATCACAGTCTCTTGCATCATTAACTCGCCAAGTCTGGGCAATTCTCATTCCTAAATATCCAATTCCCACATTCACCCAACCGGAATATTCCATCCTACTGGATTTCACAAACGTTTGGATACCACCGTCCATATAAATCCATTTAGACTTCCACTTCAGAAAACGGGTATAGTATGAGAATCGTGTCTGAGGTGAATGAGAGGGAAGAAATTCTTTACGGGTGTCTTCAAGAGAGATTCCAGAACACTATGGCGGGACAATGGGGCAAAGCGATTATGTTAACAAACGGATTTCCGAGGATCTACAAGGAAAGCTCGTTTTTCTGGTCGCCTTGAGTACCTTGGTTTATGTCTAGTGTGATAAACAAGCCTTTATGATTAAGAGTAGCTCCTTTAGTAGTGTTGTTTAGAGGCGCCCGCGAAAATCATGACTAAGATAGTACAGTTTTTATTTAGACGAAGTGAATGGGCGATGATATAGGTGGAGTATGTCAACGGTGGTATTTTGTGGACTGATATTTGATATAGTTTGATACTATCATATGATTATTTATTTATTCCAGTTGAATAATCCTCATACAAAATTGTATACTGTTTTCTTTCTTTTTCCATTATTTTCAAGATAATAAACTTCTAATTACAAGAGAAATGCTAGAATTTAGTAGATTTATGTGCAGGAGCAAACAAAGGGTACTGTTCTCTACTTTCGACCTTTATAATAACATTTCCATTCGCTGTGGCATCAGTAATCAATTGCCTGATATTCTACTTTTTGACATAATGTAAGGTTAATTGATTAATAAAACCATAATAAAAACAGTTGTTATAGTAATAGACCAATAATTATACAATAATAATAGCTTAATATTAATAATTATATAAAAAATTAAAAGACAGTATTACTGTCAATGTGTTATTGAATAAACAACAGAACAAAGAGTTTTAAAAATATAAGAATGATAACAAAATTAAAACATGAATTAATATACAAGTGTAGAAGAATCTTTGAAAATATATATTGTAATTAATTTATTATACTCTTGCAATTATGGTATTTATTATTTTAATAAAATATATGAATGTCGTTATATGAGTAGACGAAATGACATTGTGTTTTATTCTTTTAATTAATGATTTTTATTGTATTCATCAGAGAATCATATTTGTTTTACTTATTGAACATATTTGAACTCACTACTCTCTAGAATCTAATCTTAAAATATATTACTTCCTCTCAATAAAACTTTAGTTAGAACTTTCAAGTTCAATTGTTTGTAAAGAAATTTAATTTATAATGTGTTTTCCATTGTTCTTTTATTGTATATTTCCGCCGTGTTTTAGGATATCAGTTTTTTGGAAATGGTTTTTTTCAGACCATTTTTTGAGCATAGATTTAGGGGACTGTGAGTGTATTTTTGGATGTTTTGGAATTTATTGGAGGATATAACATTTAGCAAATCTTTTGTTGGAATTTGTGTGTGGCGTCTTATACGGAACTCTCCATACTGGTGCCTCATCAGAGAGATTCAATGTGCTCACGTCTGAGAAGTACTATTCATGTATATACTATATAATTATATATTGGACTTATTAAAAAAAATTATAATATAGAAACGTTTGTGATAACCCTTACTGTTACCTATAGCCTACCCTACGATCAGTAATTTATACGTTACGTACGTCTATTTATACTATGACGTAGTATTTATACTTTTTTCGTACCTATTATTACATTATCAGATATTATATCGTGAAGTAATTTTCTATCCATAACTACTCCTAGTTTTTCTTTTCTATATCTCATATTGATTAGTACTTTTATTAATTGCTTGGTTGCTATAATATATCATACTATGATATATATTCATATCCTAGCCTTTATATATTACTGTTATTTATTATTGCCTAGCTGAGGTCAGTATGTGTCTTTGTTCCAGAATCCTTTATTATTTCTGTTATTATATACGAAATTATTCTCCATAGTACTAGCTTAGTGTTATAGTTAGTGATATTCTATATATTATATTGGGCTTTCGTAAGATCTGGTTTTTGAGAGTGAGACTGTACACTTACGCCTATATATTTATTAATCATATTTCAGAGTTTATTTCCATTGTATACTAGTACTCGACTATTTAGGTATCAGTATACTATATATATTACTTCTATTATATAAATATTTTATCTACACATAGTGAGTATATCAGTTATATGACTATGATAGATGCTTGACTAATAGTGTGTTCATAATGATTTACTATGACCTGCCTACTACTTTGGCGATTCTGCTTCTAGTACGTCTATATATGACCTTATCTATATATATATATATATGTATCCTATTATTAGTATTGCCGGGTATAACGTTTCGATTGATCATTATTACCTATCTATCCCGGTTTTGAGGTTCGATTCTATATATATATATATTCTATATCAATATATATATATCTAATATATCATATATTATATTCGTTAACCCATCCTATTGTATATCATGCTATATTTATAGTCCACTATTATCGAGTGAGCTATTTATCACTATTTGGTCGTAGTTTTGCTTACTTCTATATAAAATAAAAATCTATATATTATATATCTTACTCTAGTGTCTATATATCTTATATCGATATATCTCTCTTCTTCTTTTCTTATATTCTTATTATTTATATATTCTTATATATATATATTTTATCCACATTTATATTTATATATTACTTATCTATTTTATATATAATATATTTATATATTATATATGATATTATATATATTATCTTATATATATATTTATAATTTATCTTTTGGGTTTCTACTATATATATATATATATATATATTTTATATATACTTTATCTTACTTACATTATATATATAATGTATATTATCATATATCATATTATATATTTAATATATATATATATATTATTTATATCTATATTATTTATAAACTATTATTTTTTATTTATTTTTTTTCTTTAGATAGTCTACTTATTTCAATATTATCAGTATAATAAATCTAAAACGATTCCCACAATACTTATTATTTATTATTATTATTTATATATATACCTCTATTTTACTTATCTTCCTCTTCTTCTTTCATATCTATATTTATATATATTCTTACTGTTATATATATATTATATTTGTATTATATATATCCATTTATTCATATTTTTCTTTCTATTATACTATATAATTATTATTTATATTATATATACTATAAGATAAGCTACATTATGTAATATTTATATATTATATTTTAATTTATTTCCTTTATATCTATCAATACATATAATTAATTTATTATTTACTTTAGATAACTAAAAGTAGATGTATAAATCATAGTTCGTCCATTGAATACTTTTATGATGTATAGAATACAATGTTACTTTTTAAATGTGACATATTTATGGTGGTGCCTGACGCACACTTTTCGTTAGCAGTTTACTAAAAACAGACCCAATTTAATAAACAATTTCTCCACATTTTTTTTTCGGATATTTGCCCATGTATGAATGGAACTGATGACCTCCCTCTCTATTGGCGCCAACACTATTTCGTGTTTTCTACATATCTAAGATCTTAATTTTGGGTGTAGGAGGTAACTTACTTACCGCAATTAACAAGTCTTATCATCATTCCTATATTGTCAGACTCCTTGACTGGGCTACGGTCGCAATTGGTATTGTTTATCCATTCTCTGTAATTGTCGTGATTGAGGGATATCGTCTAGGCTAATCTCTGTTCTATTATATTTCCCTTGCAAATAGAAAAATTTTGGAATTATGTTGTTCTCCGAATTTTCTCTTCTCTTCTCTTTTTTTCTGGAAGCAGCCAAAAAAAAAAAAAAAAAAAAGAAAGACAAAGAAAAAAGCTATGAATACGTTCATAAATAACAAAAAAAGTCGTAATTTTAAAAAATAGAAAGGCAAGGAGAGAGATAATGGGAAAATGGACATTAAATTTACGCTGAAAAGCAATTCAAGTTATTTATTTATTCATCTATATATATTATATATAGTCACTATTTTTATTTGGGTTTTTTTTTTATTGACCTTTATTTAAATTCTTCTTTCATTTTTGTTAATATATTTTATCCATTTATATTATTAATAGTAGTTTTATCGTGTATTTTATTATTATCCTGTGATCTCGCTCAAACTGTCATATTACTACTTATATATAAATAATAGCTATATCAGGCTATAATATCCATATTTATTCCCCTAAATTATTTAACTTTTACATACTATGTTACCATAACCCGTTATACTATCTTATATATAATATATCTTATTTATATTTTATCCTTCTATATATTTGTATGTATATATATATCTATATATTTTTTATTTCTCTCATATATCATTACTATTATTATGATTAGTATTATTCTTGGTGATAGTGTTATTAATTATATATATATTATACGTTTTTCAGTAAGTTATCTATACACTCAACAATCTCTATACTTATCTTATATATATATATCGTATATAATACAAGGCCGTATATACTATACCAGATTTTTATTCTATATTATATTATTATATTTATATATATATCTGATCGTTAGCAAATATATATAGAGAACCTATATATATATACTATATATATATATATATATATATATATATTATATATATATAATATATATACTGATATATATATATTCAAACCAGCTACCACCATCCACCTATGTTTTTTTTCATCCCAACCAAATTTCTTTTGGAAACTTGTAGAGAAAGACAACACCAAGACACCATACCCTATTAAACACAGTGGCAAGATTCTCAAATTCACATGCCCTTTTTTGTAGAAGTGAGACCACAGCTAAGCTCATAGTAGAAGAATAACCCTCCCATTCACTACATAATTGTACTCTTATAGTCTCATATATAACTACGATTTGCTATCTTCAATTTATAGACCTTTAGACGAAATGTCTTTGTCTTTTAATCCATGAGTTCGGTCTCGATACACTTCATTTTATTTGTTCCTTTTAACCTGCGAGGTATTATTATTATTGTTACGTTTATTTTTTTATAGGTTTTTATTCATCCTTTTTTCAATTAATCTCCTTCCTAAAAAATTGTAAATCGATAAATCAGGGCTGCTGCCATCATAATTAACAACTTTGTCCGTAATCACTTCTAGTTTCTACAATAAATTACAAAGTCAAATAAAACGTTGGGTTCGACTACCAGGTCTGCTATCTAACCGTTTCAGCTTTGAAGAACTGCCTTGACAGTTAACCTTCCAAGTCAGACAGTAATATATAACCTATATATAATATATATATAGGTATATATATTTGATTTTTATACTATATATATAGTACTATTATGTCTTATACCTTTTATATATTTATTAATATATATTTTTTTTTTTTATATATATTTATTATATCTAATATTATATATTATTATTATTATAATTTTTAATGATTTATTATTATTATATATATATTATTAATTATAATATATATATTATATTTTTTTATATATAATCTTATATATATATATATTTATATATATTATTTATATATATTATATATATATATCATTATTATATATATTTTATATTATTATTGCTACTATATACTTCACTTACGGTATTCTATATATTTGTATAGTAGGGTATCGTGTGAGTCGGTAATATTGTATCTATATATAGGTATTATAACTAGTTTCATATATATATATTTTTCCTAGGAAAACAATTCCTGACCTGATTTGTATTACTAATATATATATATACTAATAATTAGTATAATAAATTTATTCTATCTTCATTACAGTTTATTCTATCTATATAGATTTGTTTACTATGTTATAGTAATATATAGTTATATATATATGTTATATATATATATAGCTAGTTATTAGCTTGTTTTTTTTTTTTTTTTTTATATACTTTTATCTTATTATATATATATATACTATATTTTTTTCTTATTATTTTATTTTCTATTCTATATTTTTATATTTTTTATATATATTATATTATATAATTACTTATATATAACTTCATTTATAATATATATTAATATATATATAATTATATTTATATCATATATATTACTATATATATTAATATTATTCTACTATATTTTTATTCTTATTTTCTTCTATTTAATCATAGTCATTTTATATATAATATATTTAATTTAAGATATTATATATCATATAACTATATACCCTGATTTATAATTTATATATCATTTTATGTATATATTTAAGTTTTATGTGAGTGATCTAATTATATTTTTTTCGCCGTTTATTTATTCTAATAATCTACTTGATAATTTATTTTTAATATTATATCATTCTTTCATATGATGTATTTCAAAAATTACTTTATTATATTCACTTTATAATTATATATTTCCCCGGGGGTTGATCCTTATTTTGTTTTTAGTGTTGATTGAGATTATTATTCTATATATATATACTATTAATATTATTTTATTACTATACAGTATATAATATACGGTATATACTATAGTAATTAAAAAATATAATAGATATATATTATTACATTTTATATATACTATTATATAGAGGCTTCTGTATACTTTTAGGATTATATTGTTATATATCTAGGGAAAAAACAACAAGCAGACGCATAATTTTGCCATCCATTTATAAAGAGACTTTTTATTTATAATTATTATTGTCATCTATACCCGTTAGGTATTGTTATCTTATTATAATATACCTTCTTACTTTTTACTTTATGTTTATATTATTATATTATATATATATTATATAATATAATATATATTTAATTATATAATTTTCAGAGACCTGTATATATCCATATATATATATATATATATATATATATATATATATGATATATTATTTTATTTATCACGTTATAGAAGGAGTTTTTATTTGAGAGGTATTAATATTTATACTTTATATCGTATATATGTATATAATATATGATATATAATCTATGCTTATATATATTTTTTAGCTTAGACTGATATATATATATTGTCATTATTTATCATGGAGGCTACACTTTCAAACCCTATATATATTTATCTTATATTATTTATACTCCATCTATATACTTATTTTTCATGACCTTATTCTCTGTGAGCCGTGGCGGGTTCTATGCATTCACTATATATAATATATATTATTCTCACTATAAATTATTACTATATTATTTTATTTTCATATGGTACTTTTGGCCCTATATACTATTTATTTATTTACCCTATTATATACATATAGTATATAGTTTGGATAATATATATATATATATACTATATATATCTAATATATATATAAATTGGTATTGTAATATATATATATATAGGTAGTGGTTATGTATATATATTATTAGTAGTACTATTATATATCGTTAAGTTAAGTAGCGGCGTGCCTTTTTATTGTATATATATATTATTATTATATTGTACGTATTATATATATATTATATATTATAGTTTTGGACTTATTTGATACTTAATATCATCCATATATTTTCTACCTACTTTTAGGCTTTTTATATCTCTAATTATTATTTCTATATTTGAGTTATTTAAATAATTATTATACTATATTTATACTATTACTATATATATATATATAGTATGCTAACTTATTATTACTATATTAGTTTAGGTATCAGTTGATAATACTAGTTATTAGTACCTAAACATTTTGGGCTATAGACAGATATTCCTATTTATATGCATTATTTGTTTAATTCCTTGGCTTACCTATAATATATTTATGTTCTATATTTACTTATAAATATACGATAGATAATATATATATTAATTATTTATATTAGCTATTATTATTTCATTATAACTCATTATATATATATAGATATATAAGTTGAGCAGACTGGATGCATTTCTATTTATCTTGTCGTGGTGAGGTTAGTTTTATTTATGTGCATTATAAGGTTGTTGCGAGGAAGCACTGTTATGAGATTTTCTACCACTGGTTGTATTTTGGCTGAGTAACCGCTTGCTTTATTACATACGCCGCTTGATATTGTGCTGTACTCGTATCAGTGTGGAGTTCATTCGTTGGCATATGTTATAATGAATATTAGAGTATATATATGTAATTGTAGACCTTATTTTATTTCTAGTACCCCCATTTGAGAGTAGCTAGCTGTGAGACCACGAACTAGGTATAATGTAATATAATATAGCCTAATATACAGTAGTTTTTGAGATGTATGTTTTTATTTATTTCCCGTGCGTATGAGTATGTTTAGGGATCCGCCGCTAGAGTACTGGGTGTGAGATGCGCCTCACGATGCATGATAACCCGTGTATGATATCTGTTATAGTCAGTGACAACACATTCAGTCTCGGCGAGGTAATATTCGGAAAATGTGGTATGATTGAGCCTGAGGACGTAATGTACAAGTAGATCAGGTGGGCGAATAAATAACTGGATGTGCGCATGGTTCCGATTGATGGGTTAGAGTTCTATTTGTCAGACGACGGATTATAGGGCGATTGTGTAATTATCTACCCTGTGCTTTGTGTGGAGAGCTGCTCATAATCTTTGAGGCTGATAAGGCTTCCGTAATCCGAACATATTAGAGCGCGATCAGTATAGCCCATCGGTTTGTGAGGGTTCGTCGTGCGTCACTGTCAGGAGTCTACTCTATTAGTGAGTGAATTGTGTATTATTATATCTACGTCGAGGCGACGTCATTATCTCACTTTATAATATGGCGAGCCCTCTAATAATATGTATTATTCTTCTACTTAAACTTACTTATATTTCATTTTATATAAATTATCAAATTGTCACTAGTATTATATATACTAGTATTATATATACACCCTATTCCACTAGATCTTGGGGATAAAAAAGGAGTTGTATTGATTGATGATTAGGGTAGTGATAGGGGTGAAGGGTATGTATTCATTATGGGTATATATTATATATAATATTAATTAATATATTAATGTAAACGTTAGTACGATTAATATAGTATCTTAATTATATGGTTAAATTAATAATATTAAATATTATTAGTTATTTATATTTATATATGTATTTTATCTATTACTTATTTATTTATTTTACCTATGATTTATTATATATACGAGTCATTATATTATTATATATATATATTTTATCTTCTATATATAGTTTTGTTTATACTATATTAATTATACATATATATTTAATTAACTATACTATATAATAAGTAATTATATGTCTACTATTTCACAGAATTAGAGTTTTCTTACTCTAGTAAATATATATATACTATATTCTGAATATACTAATATAATAATAATATAGTATGCTCATTTCTAGGATTTTCATGCTAAATTTCTTTTTATCTTATTTACTTCGTTTTTTATTTATTTCATTTACACTTTATATTGATACTATATTGACACTATATATTGCACCTACTACATGTTTGCTATTTAATTAATATATATATATATCATATATATATATTATAATATAATATATATATATTATATATAATAAATACTATTAATAATATAAGGCCTATATAATTATATTAATTATGAGTGTATATATTAGATTATCAGGTCATTATAGTAGGTAACCTTATTGAGAGTGCCATATTTAATGACTTCAGTCTGTAGATTTAAGTACATAATATACCCATTGATAATTTATAATATTACTAAATTTTTTATATATAAATAATGGTAGACTTTATATTATTAATAATCCATATAATATATATTAAAATAAAATATAATAATAAATCTAATAATACGTCTAACTTGAATTGATAATAAAGTAAACATATTAAAAATATTATTGCAATAATTCAACAACTTACCTCCAATAAAAGTAGCTAGAGCATATTGCATAAGTACCTAGCTTAATTCAGTATAAAGTCTAAATCTCACAGCTATAAAAATATGGTGTAAAATGATTCTAATATGTAACATATTTATTCAGGATGACAAATTAGTACCGATGTGTTGAGTTAGTATCATGTTTAGAACTGCAAGTTAATAGATTTATAAGTACATGGTAAGTGTAACTTATTATACTATCAGTACTAGCGCCTACTTTTCATTATACTGAGCTCTACTACATATTGTAAGGTGGAGAGTACATTTATGTATACTTCTTATCATGTGATCGCCAAGCTCTGAATTAAACGTACTTTTACATATATATAATTATGTGATAGTATCTATATCATTAACTTTAATACCGTATAATAGTTTCTGAATACTTCACGCTACTTATATATATATACTATATATAATTAATATCTAATAATTATATAATATATTAGATTATATATACTTTTAATATATATATATATATTAATGATATAATATATATATTATATATATATAGTAGGTATATCAATATATATATATTACTGTACTTTTATTATTATATTCAGTTGAAAATTAATGTACTATATAATATATCTAATACTATCTATTATATGTCGAATATTATTAAAGAGCGTATTAAATATTATCACTCTCATCTCATATAAATATTTCTCTTTGTTTATCATCATAGGATGAAATACTTACTTATATATATTATATACCTTTTATCTATATTATATATATATATTATTACTTATACTATATTAATATTATATCTCCTATCTTCTCTCAAATTAATTCTATATTATCTTATTATAATTATATTATATATATATACTATTAAATGTTAATAAATATAACATTTTTAATATTATTACTAATCTCAATCGTCATGACTAATTATTATATATATTTATTCTATAATATTTATAATATTTATATATATTTATATTTATATATAATATATATTATATTATATATTACTATGTATCTTTATATTTCTATTATTTTCTTATTATTTTATTATCAATTTATATCTAAATAATATATTAATATTATTATTTTTTAACTATAATATCATTAATTATATAAGTGAGGTTATTGATGACCTACAATTCTATACGCCTATATACGGTATACCCGCCGTGCATATATCGCCTCATACATATATATACATATATTATATATATTATATAACATATATATATATATTATATTAATATATATATATTATATATATATTAATTATATAAATATATTAATATATATTAATATAATATTAATATATAATATTATAATATATATATACGTATATTAATATATATAATAATATACTATATATATAATATTAATAATAAATATGATATTACCTATAATAACTCTACACATATTATACTGAGTAACTATATTATATATGACTAAACATAAGTATATAATATATTATTCATACTATAATATATTATTGAGGTGATATATATATTGATATTTTAAAATATTTATATATATATATCTATAATATATATATTATATCTATATATAATATATATTACTATATCTATCTATATTTATTATATATAATAAGTATATTATATATATATAACTATCATATCAATTTAATAGATAGAGTTGAGAGTACTATAGTCGCCAGATTACTTATATCCTCATACTATATACACTATATATTTATATATAAGATTTACTACTCACTATGGGTAATAAATATACTCACCCTTTATATATGAGCTGTATGACTATATACCTATCTTAGTAGTCTTATTATGAATCTGTATGGTAGCGTAGTGTTAATATATTATATATACTATTAATATATATATTTATATTACTACTATATATATTATATATATAATATTTATAATATATTATAATATATTATCATAATATATATAAATATTGGTAATATATATAATATATATATTATTATATTAATATATATATATATATATATATATATATTAACATATAATATTCATATATTAACTATAATATATATATATTAATATATAATATATTACGACTTAACACTCACATTATACTATATATATATATATGTTAATAATAATATATATATATATATATAAATATATATATAATTTATCATATTAATATTAATATAATATACTTATATATATATATATATAATCTTATATATATAATAATTATATATATTAGTCATATATATCCTATTTAAATATATATATAATATAATTACATAGTTTGAATATTAATTACTAATAGTATATATTATTAATATATATATATTCTATAATAATATATATATTATATTATTAATATATATTAATATTATTAATATATTATTAATATATATTAAATATATTATAATATATATATAGTATATACTGATATTAATATATATTATATATTATATTAATAATATAATATATATATTATAGGTAATAATATATATTAACTACTATTTCTTATATATATCATAATCATTCTCACTATACTACCCTATACTTCATCATTATTAACTTATTCTTTACATTATCCTATAATAATTATAATATACTCTTATGATATATTATAATAATTATGATATATATTTCTGTATTACTACTACTATTATCACTTATATAATACTTTTATTTTACTTACTATATATAGGGTATATATAATATATTCATTCTATTATATATATTAATATATATTATAATATTATATATATATCAGTATTTAGTATCTGATGATAATTTAATAGATTTTAAGTTTGAGAATGTAGCACTATAATTGAAATACAGTGAGGTGGAAATATTACAGATGTTCGTGAAGTTCTTAACATAGCAGTCATATACTATAGCTATTTATATTTATTAATAAAGTTCCTTATATATTATTCATGTATATCTTTAGCTATTAAACGTCATTTTTGATATAAAATTATCTATAAAAGAGTATGCTCACTCTGCTTTGATTTAAGATATATTACACCTATTGAATGTAGTAATGATTAAAAGTAAAGTAGAATATAAGAAAGATGATTCTCAAATTAATTATTATTATACTATTCTTATCTTATAATATAATAATTTTAATTACAATTTATCACATTTTAATGTAGATGGCAATTCAGTACATGAATTTTGATTACTACATAATTTACTATTAATATGTAATTTAATATTATTATTATAATAAAATTTAATTAATAGACATATAAAAAGTATTATTTATATATAACCTATAATATATATAACTTCCCTAGCCACATTAAACAAACAAATCGTAATATATTAATATTAATAATATAACTCATATTCTACAATATATTATATAGGGTTACTCTAAATATATAATATATATATATTCATATTTATAATATATAAATATATCAAACTACTTCAATACCTAAATTGATTATAATATATAAACAATGAAGGGTAGATATATAAGAGTAATGAGATATTAATATGAATCATCAATGTAAGACAGGCTACTTTATTGAACGGAATATTTAGATACTTACTGATGTCTTAAATCACTTAAGGTAAACCAAATCAAAATACGAGGACAGGAGCTCAGGATTTTCGATCATTTGAGCCTTTAATACATGGCCTTCTTTTAATTTTAACCTATATCTTGCGCTGTTAGTAATATATTTAATTACTATTTCAATTGAGTCAAGTTTGTCGCAGGGTGATATGCTGTTAATTAACTCATAGGGGGAACATTAGTATATTGTCAGGGACTTGTTGTAAGAATTGTACGCTCATAAGGTGAGGGGAACCCTTCCACAGTTCCTTTAAATGAGCGATCGTTAGTGACTTTTATATATTACTTTGATGACATATCTAGGTTTCTGTGGACTATATATTATATTTTATTATTATAATTATTTTAATTTCTATATTTAAATGGGTTTATATATCATTATATATTATAATTTTCCCTCAGCTTACTCTTTATTATTGCATTTTGAACTGCGCTATATGAGAAAGTTAGTAGTTATATTAATTTCTTAAACTATTACACTCTACGCACCAATATAAGTCTAACGATTAATCAAATCGATAATCATAATTATTAATGGTCTTAACTTGAATAAAAGAATGACAGAAGAGCTACAATTTGAGTTAGGAAGTTCTCTAACTTCTGAAGGTAAATGTATTTCACTTTCTGTTTGGTTTGAATTTTCACAAATAACTTTTAATTGAAGGATATATTTTCTAAAATTAATTATTTTGAAAGGTAAATTTTTTCTAACTATCTGTTAAAGGAATTTACATTCAAGTTGGTTGTAATTTCTGAAAGATATACATAATTGTTGTTGAGAAAGGTAACTATGGCTGTGGAACCTTTTTTTGTAAGAATTTATGTCAATTAAATAAATTTGAAGTTGTCCCCTCCGAGGATAGAAAAAAAATTTTAGGAATGACCAATTGGCATTAAGAAAAGTGAAATAGCCGCTTAAAAGATTGAACAAATTTATAAGAAAAGAAAATTTTTTAAATTTGCGAGATTTCTCAGATAGGCGTAACCTATTTTAATGCTAGAGGTTCTTTAGGGAATTAAAACTGCTAATATATGTTAACCTCAATAGAGCGCTTTTCACATTCGAATACTATCCGAATTACAAATGCTGATGATTATGATTTCACATTTTGTCTTGAAATTCTTTTTAGATTCAAGCAATTTTATAGAGATATTAAAAATAGATTTAAATGTAAAGTTTGATTCGAGATTAATTTATCTTTGATCTTCAATGGATATAAAGAAAAAATAAATAAATCCTACCAATTATCTTCACTCTCTAGAATTGGTGAATATCAGCATTAGAATGCGATTCCACTGATAAACTCATTTTTTTCTTTACCCAGTCGGATTCGGCATCCGCAAGAGCTCTGCCGGCCGTGAAGATTCATCTGGATTATTTAACATCTGTACCACTTTATAAGTTAACATGTCTATAAACCAGATTTTTTTTTCTCTCTCTCTATACCTTCCTAATACTGAACCATTACTAATTCTCAGGATCTAAAGTAAATCTTTACGATTCTAAAAATGTTATCCTTTGGGAAAGCAAATGTAAGACTAGCTTCATGCGCGCCACAATGTTGATTTTTTGGGTTTCTTTCCATTTAATAAAAAAGTGGCAATGCTACAGATGTGCATTGAAAGCACTTTGCTTATTTTTTTTCCTGTTATATCACACTCCTGTATAAATCATTTTATCAGGAAGGTAAAGTTCTCGAACTATAATTCAAAGACGCACTTTAAAGGGGCTTCAATAGCTACACTTTGACGGAAATGTTTAACCAGTCCCTCCCAAATTGTTAATCGGGTGTTGTGGGTGAGAAAAAATGTGAAAGAGGAATCTGCGACAGTTGCAGTGATTTGACCTTTTACCAATACAGAACTTCTGTGAATAAAATGTCAGAATTTCTAAATACAAATCAAATATAATTTTCAGGGAAAATTTAATCCATATCATTCCATAGCGTTAGTAACATGATATATCACAAAAGATAATTTACCCAAATAGTATTCTATGAAAGTTTACTCATCAACAAATTGATTACAGAAAATTCGATGAAGATCGATTGCAAAACCGTAGATAGTATTGGCTTTTAATGATTTATATTACTTTGGAAGATGTGTCAAAATATTTTGTCTTACTTGTAATTTCTTGTGCAGATTTTTGTTGTTCGACAATATAAATGGCTATTCCCTATCTGAAATAAAGGTGATGGCATTTAATAGGAGGACTTCTTTTGTTATTTCGTTAAAGGTATTAGAAAAGGGTTAGTTTTGTATTAATAGGATATAAGGATATAAAATATGATATATACTATAAATATATATAGATATACTATTTATAAGTAATAGTTTTAGTAGTTATAAAGTAGTATAATAATAGATAAATGAATAAAGTTTAACATTCAAGTATTAAAAGAAGGCATCTGAGTTGCGTTGATATGAGTAGTTGTACCATCAATTTTATATTATAATAAATTTATACCCTTGAAGAAATATGGATTTTTGAATTGATATATAGTTTAGTTTTTTTTTTGTAATAATAAATAAAGGGGATACAAATATGTAAAGTAATAAATAATTTTATAGGTAGGGTGACAGCTTCATACGGTTACTGCCAATAAAAGTGAGTGTTATTAAACAATTACAGTCTTTAATTAAAAAAGATCTGAAGGTATAATGGGTTATCATAAGCATATAAATGGATTACCCTCCATATCCATAGCATTCTCTGATTAAATACAGGGCGGGAACTGGAGCCTGGATAATAAAGATTTGGAGCGATATTTATATACCCGCGCAGATCACTTTATCATAAATATATAAAAATAATCATACTTTCTACGACCTGTATTCAGAAGGGAATATCACATTTATATGTTATTGAAACCAACAAAAATCTAAATATATTCAAAATTCAAAATTTCCCAAAAAATTAAATTGAGGACTGTACATCTTAAAAGTATAACAGCTATATAAAATCGAAGATAACCATAGTATTCCTGCACACAAAACCTTTCTAAAAATCCATAAATACACTTATTCCTCAGACGCTATCCATTTCAAGTCAGGTAGAAAGAAAGGCCATATTATATTGTTTAACCACCAAAAAAATCCTATAATTTATAAAATTTCACAAAATTAAATTGAGGGCTGTTACTACCCAAAACTATAACAGCTATTTAAAAAACACGAGAATACCATAGTATTCCTCACAGAAAAACCCTTCTGTCTAAAAATATAAAATAGCACCATGAGTTCTGACATTATATATTTCAGGAGGAGATAAAATATGTTCCTTTGAAATAGCAAAATGTGTTAAATTTCAAAATTTCACAAATTTTCACAATAAATAAACTGCTGTTTATCTGTTACTCCAAAGTATAACAGCTATTAAAAATCCGAAGATACTCTAGTATTCCTCACTCCCAGAAAACCTTTCTAAATAAAATATAAACATATCAAGAAAAACTCTCACAGTGATAAGTATGATAATGATATATATATAATGAGTAATAATAATAGCGCCATTTATATTAATGTATATAATTTCTTTATTCGTTCCCTTTTCTTCGTACTAGATTTGGTTGGTAGAAAAAAACATCCTAATCTCAAAAATTCTTTGACAAAATTATTAAACTAGCTTGACTGTTACGGCCAAAAGTATAACGCGAACAGCCTAGTATATAACAAATCCGAAGGAATTAACTCATTGCTAAGTGGAATAATTCCAAGTCAATAACAAAAACCAGTAGGTTCATAAAAAAATATAATACACTTTGTCGACGACCTTATTTCAAGGAGGAGGAATGGCCATTTATATGTCTGAGAACCACAAAAGTCCTAAAATTTCATAATTTTCAAAATATTTGACACAAAACTTAAATGAGACACGACGTTACAGTTAAGAAGTACTCAAGAAAGCTTATTAAAAATCGAAGAATACCATGAGTAATTTCCTCACACAAATTGGTTACTCATTTAGTGTAAATACAATATTTTAAGTTAAATATATTAACGTATTATCAAAAAATATTTCATTTTTAACTACATTTTTGTATATGTAGCCTGTATATATAGATTCCTTTTACGTTTTCGACAATATATATTAATTATGGTAACAGAATCCGATAACGTACGATTATCGGAAAAAATAACTATATCTAGAGTATGTGTTACCCTAAACTGACTTATTACCCTTCTCCAGAGGTTGATCTGAAAGAAAGAACGCTTAATCAGTCTGCAACGATAACAAAAATAGTTATGGAGGATAATTTATAGAATTTACTCATAAAGATATGTATAAACCTTATCTGTTTTCGACTTCGTACAATCTAAGGTGAGTTGTTCATCATTATTTTAACTTTAGCGATAACGACTTTTTGTCTAGAAATTTTTATATATGAGTATAGATGATTTATCCTATATATTTTATATTTATTCTTCCATTGTTTAAGTCTATTTCATAAAACAAGACTATATCACTATATACTATATATATAAATGATGATATATGATGATCTAGTTAATAGTATATCTATATATATATATATCTTTACAACCAAGCGTGAATCAATTTTAATATTTAGTTATATTTGTGTGACAATATGATCTAATCGTTATTAATTTTTATTTTTAAAATCAAATAAAACATTTGTAATATAAGAGTTGATATATGTTTTATCAAAGAGCGTACACGTAGTAATAGATATAGAAGAGAATAAATAAGGTGAGAAATGAGTGTACCAGAAGGATTCCCTCACTATTTTTTCTAAGAAAAAATTTTCTAACTTTCGATACACGATCATATATAGAAAAGCATATACAATTAGTCGATATATATGATAAATTCGGAATAATATATACGTTCATATTAATATAATATAAATTCTAGCAATATTATATATATAATATATATATGATATAATATATATTATATAATATATATATTGTGTAATTGTATGTGGTATATACCATAGTTTATAATATATTATAATATATTGGTTGTGTGTTGTGTTGTGTTGTTAAAGTCGTTTTTATTGATTTAAAATACTAGACGATACACCCCCTAGGGGGGTAAGTTTTTAAGACCGCATAGATATCCAGTTGTCGTGGTCTCTCGGCCTCTAGGTGCGACACGGGGCTATATATATATATATATATTATATATATATATAATATATATATATATATATATTAAATATATATATATATATATATAATATGTAATATCATATAATAATATCGTATATAAGTATATTTTTAAGATTATTCTCTTTTTAAAATAATTACCTGCAATAATTTCTAACAAAAATATTAAGCTACACATTAAAAAAAAAAAAAGTTAAAATAGAAATTAAATAATTGATATTATAATGTTGAAGTGATGGAATGTATTTGACGTAATGTCATTTTGGAACGTAATGATATAATATTGAGGTAATGTAGTTGATTTGATGCAATAAAAAGCAATAAGTAAAAGTTAATTAAACCGCCCTTTGTATGAAGGCGCTCTCCATCTAAAGGACTCCTCAGTTCAACATCTCATATCGTCTTGGTTTATTTAGGTTCTGATGGCCTAAAGGCAAAAGATTAAAAATTTTATTTCTAATAATCTATCACTCTCTCCCTGTGAAACTATATTTACCTTTGTGACGCGACGTGGCGATACATCTCTTTTCTACAGGGAACAATGTAACGGGTACTCGAGTGAGGAGACTACTTGTTTTCCATCTTCGTTACGAAGCTTTCGCAGCTCAAGGGATGCAGTCTCTTTACACCAATTTTGTATATAGACCATATATAGTACTCCATTCCAGTCATATCAGCTCCTATGGAATTCTGTTTTTTTTTGCAGCATTTTAAATTAATGTTCATTCACTTAAAGCTTGCGTATGTTGTTCACGAACTAAAAATATTAGGTTAGCGTTTCAGCCTCTGAATTACGTTTTTTATTGCTAGTGATCATCTAATAAGTCTTAATATATTTTAATTAATGGTAATCGGGAAAGGTCTTTCTATCTTTTTGTATTTTTTTACTTTACTATTGTACTCAATAGAATTAGCTGAGGAATGTAGATTCCAGAGAAATCAATTGGAAGCCTCTCCAAGGAGCATCGTTCTCGGAACAAAAGCCGATTTTGTCATTTTAATGTTATATATTATATATTAATATAGTAATAGTATATATATTATATATATATATATATTATATATATAATATATATAATATATATATATATATATATAATTATATAAAAGAAAGTCTCCTCTCTCTCCTGGTTCCAGCTAACCACTATGCTTCATCGTTGCCTCGATTTTTAGGGCATGTTTGCACAACCTACTCCCACGGTTTTGTAAGCCAATGGCAGCTGCATTATTTTAAGCTGATTATAATGATTATTAAACAGCAACAAATAACAATATATATAATATATATAGTATCCTTAATATAATAGTATAAAATAATTATTCACCAATATTTATAGACAATTATATATATAATAGTATATATATATTTTCATAGGTAACCACCAGTCATTGGGCAGAACCCCTTTTCAATTAGGGGCAATATAATAAATAATGTTGAAAAGATATGACAAAATTATCCATTTAACATAAGTATATATAATATATAATTATAATATACATAACATATTTGATGAATTTCTTTTCTTTGTTTTCCTCTATATTTAATCTACTAGGAAACCAGCCTCTGTTTAGCTTGGCTTATTTTGACTAGGTTAACAAAAATAAAGATTATTTATTTTTATTTTCGATATACCAATGTCAAATATTGATTACATTGAATGAACTAATCTATCCTTTTAAATTAATGTAGTGCTTATTACTTATATATATATTAAATCGTATGTATAATGTATATATTATAATTATATAATATATTATTAGAAACATATATTTATACGACAATATTTAAATTAAAGGTTTATACTCATTAAAAATAGAACTATTATTATAAATATTATTATTATGTTGTGTTTTTGTATGTGCGTGCGTTTATTGTTCTTGCCAAGTTCTATTCTGTATGATATGAGAGAGTATGAGAGATGAGTAGATAAGAGAATGAAGGAGAGGAGGAGGATGAGATTGGAGGAGGTAGAGAGAGAGAGAGTAGAGAAGAGAGAGAATGAACCATGGATTGAATTCCTCACAGACAAAAACTCATTGCTGAAAAATAGTAGAAAAAGTGAATTCCTGAATTGATGCTCTACACTGTGAGTGTAGACCTGGTAAGAGATTCGTGAAGGGGCTAGATACGGAAACACTCAGAGGCACCAAGATTGAATATTAGTGAGAGAGTCGCAGAGAGAGAGAGACGTACGAGCACTATAAACATGGCCAAGATGAGAGAGAGACGAGGAGAGAGAGAGAGATAGAGAGAAGAGATGAGAGAGAGAAGAGAAGGAGAAGAGAGAAGAGAGATTCTCAAAATGCCTAAAAAAAAAGTTTTAATTTCCCTTATCAATGTGAAAAAAAGGTATCAATCAAAGAATATCAATTTTAAAATTCAAAATTCCCAAGCAGAATCAGAAATGCAAAACTGTCAATTACATTATCTGTTCGAAAG
>JABUQX010021756.1:0-24232 GCA_015478945.1 Trachelipus rathkii
ATAGTCACCTTTTTACGACTTCTATTTACCGAGACTGGAGCATATTTATATGTTTAAATTTCCATAAAACAAAATTTTATCAAAATTGAATAAAGAATTTTTATCAAATGAAATTAAGAACCTTTTTACTCCAAAAATAATAAAAGCTATTAAAAATCCGAAGTCACAATTCGTATTCCTTACTTAAAACACCAATCTAAAAACGTTCCATCACTTTCACTAACACGCTTTATTTCAACGATGACTATGGACAATTTATATTAGTTTGTAATTATCAAACACAAATAATATTTATATATCACTAATTTTTAGAAATATATTTATCTAATTGAATAAGAATCACTATTTTATACTTACCAAAAACTTATGATAATTGACATTATTGAAAAATATGGATACTACAATCGTTTTATCACTTGCCTTAAAACACAATCTAAAAACGTTCATGACAGTCTAACTATTTTCCTAACGAACTTGTTTAATTTCACGACTAATGGACATTTATATGTATTAAATTTCAAAAAACCAAAAATTTATTAATCAATTTTAGAAAACACACTAAAAAGAAAATCATCACTGAAGAAATGGAATGTCATTCAAAAGTCATATTAAAATATCCAAAGTCAAAATCGTATTCCTCAAATCTCCTAAATCACACTAATCTAAAAACGTTCAGTCACTTTTCTACTACGACTTGTATTCAAGAGCTTTAGACATTACTGGGATAAAATTCATAACACTCAAATTGATACAACTTTAGAAATTTTTATTTATAATTGAATTAAGATAACTTTTAACTTAAATATTACTATAAAGCTATTAAAAATCCGAGAAGTCACTAATCGTATCCTATACTTAATATAAATCACCAATTATAAAATGTGTGGTTTAAAGATTTCGACGCATTTATGACACAGAAAAAGGAGGTTGAGCTATGGCATTATTTATACTCGGTAAATATTAATGAGCGAAAAAAGACTTATCAAATTTTAGAATTTTTATGCTTCATTATTCAATTAAAGGACTTAAGTAAATTGAACTTATAACTGATAAGAGAGTTGGAGCTAATTTTAACACAAGATAAAAGTATTATCCTTAAAACACATATCTAAAAAACGTATTCCAGTTACACTTTTCTATATACGTCACCTTGTATTTCACTAGAGCAATGTAGACATTATTTATATATATTAGTTATTGAATATTTCAATAAACACCAAATTTATCAAATTTAGAATTTTTATCTAATGAATTAAGAACCTTTTACATCCAAAACACTATAAAAGCTATTGAAATCCATAAAGCACCCTAGGGCTTTTCCTCACTCACTTAAAACCCAATCTATAAACGTATTACATAAAATAATAACAGGTCACTTATTTCTACGACTGTGAATTTCACGAGGAATATGGACTTTTATTATGTTTAATAAAGTTCAAAAAAATCACTGAAATTTATTAAATGATGAGAATTTATGAAAATTTAAAATGAATTATAAAGTAAATTTTCTTAAATATATACAAAAGCTATTAAAATCCTGCCTTAAGCCATCGTTTTCCAAACTTAAAACACAATCTTAAAACGTTCACCAGTCACTTATTTACGACTTGTATTTTAACACTGATATTTTTTTATGGAAGTCACTTTATATGTTGAATTTCAAAAAACTACAAAATAATCAAATTTTATGATTTTATCTAATATGAATTAAAAATGACCTGTTTTTACTCCAATACTATAAAAGCTATTAATAATCCAAATAAACCTCCAAACACTAATCGTACGCCTGCAGTCAATCCAATCGAAAAACGTTCCAGTCACTTTTCTATGAACTGTAGTTCACGAGCTATGGATATATTACATGATGTCGGATATTCTATTAAACCAAAATTATTATCAAATTTATTGATTATATTATAAATTTAAATATGAAATTTAGATACATATATAAATACCCAAAAAACATAAATTTGCTTCTTTTAGATAATTATATTAATGTCTATATTTAAAATACTAATTTACATTGTATATATAATAATTATTTCATTACCATGTTCAGGTTACGCTTATTCTCACACGTACTATGTTAATTTCACGAGAGCTATGGACATTTAAAGCAGAAATTAAATTTGTCGATATTTTTACTTCTGGAAAGAGGCTTTTAATTTCTTCTCTTTTCAAAAAGAATATTTATTATATCTGTATAATGAAATTTAGGATAACCTTGATTACTCCAAAACTTAATTATACAGCTCCACTTAAGATAACATTTATAAAATCAACCGCAAGTTATACATGCAAGTAGTAATATAACCTCACCTAAGGAGAAAAAGGATCCGGGAATACGACCGTTCATTCTTAAAGAAAACGACCTAGGCACGCAGGTGGTACGAGCGTAACGATCCAATGTCTAGGCCGAGCTATGATGGATCATTTAATATTGTTGTAGCCGAAAATTGCCAAGATAAAGCACGAATAATCTTGGAGAGCAAATATTATACTGTAAATATATTTAAAATACTTAGAGATCAGAAAAGCTTATTGAGAGTATTAAAACATGTACATTGCGAGATAAACCTATGACATTAGAGTCTATTATAAAATCCGTAATAGTCACAATCGTATTCCTTACTTAAATCTAACTAAAATACGGATTCCTATGTAACATTTATTTTCTACGGATCTTTATTTTGTAATTATATATTACACTGATAGTCATTTATATTGGCATATTTATATGTGTAATTGAAGATTATATCATAAAAAACTCAAATAATTTTAATATACATATATTATAGAATTATTAAATATCTAATATATTGACAGTTACATATTTACTTCCAATAACATATAATTAATAGTATTTAATTAGTATATATTATCCAAAGTCATCCATATCATTATTTTCCTATATCTCTAAAAATCAGCAATCTACAACGTTCCAGCACTTTAATCTTACGATCTATTAATGATTATTTTCACGATGACTATTGATTGACATTATTAATTATGATGTATATTCACAAATAAATATTAGATATATATTATTATCAAAATTATTTTTAGTATAATATTTATCATAAATGTATAAAAATTAATGTCTTTTTTGATAAAAGACATAATTTATATTGTGTGTTATTTAATAAATATTCTCACTGAAAGTTTCACTTACAATTTATCTGTATTACTCTACATAATAATTACACCATATTCGTAAAAATAGTTTATTTTCCATGTCACACACTTATTTAACTAGTACTATTATATTATTACTAGAGATGTACCACTAGATTGGATCAATAATTATTATTTATATATGTATTCTAAATATTTCATTGTTAAAAATCATTATCAAATTATTTATTAGATCTCACAATCAATAAATGTAATAAAATGTAATTTTATTATGCAATTTCCAGATAATGAGAATGCTCCACAGAATGGATTTCAAATAACAATACATCATTACTATCAAAGTCACCATCGTACTTCCTAATATCAATACCACAATTCATAAAAACGTTCTCAGACACTTTTTACTATGATATTGTCTTCTAACGATAAGCATAATTTATCTTAATAGCTTTTGAACCTAGTTCAAAACCAAAATTATTATCAAATATTAAAATTTTTATCTAATTGAATAAGAAAAATTTACTCCAAAACTATAAAACTATTGATACAATTCACAAAGTTCAACCATCAGAAGAATCACATTCTTTCTCTCAATTAAAAATGTTTTACTAGGATTGGTGGATGTTCTTTTGTAGAGCATATCACGTAGCTATTGGATCATTTATATGTTTATGAGAAATTTCAAAAAACATAAATATTATCAAATTTTTAAAATGTTTTATCTTAAAATGAATTGGAAACTCACTTATATACTCCAAACTATAATACAGCTATATAAAAATCTGAGAAGTTCACCATACGTATATCCTCAGTACTTAAAACCCAATCTATAATAAAACGTTCCATGTCACATTTTTTATACGAACTTCTATTTTAACCGTAGCTATTGAGTACAATTATATTATGATTGAATTAATAATACTAGTATCATAAATTAATAATATATTACTACATTGTATAATAATATATATACCTTTTACTAAATTCGCATCAGACAATATTATCTAGCGCCGGTAAACTATAACAGGTTATTCAGGACACAATCCGAGTAGCTCACCATCATGTTATAGTTTCCCTCCACACTATATAATCTCCACACAATAATAGATCGTCTCAGTCCACCTTTTCTACAGGCACCTTTCTTCTCTTACACACCGAATGCTAGACATCTTACTCATTGTTATAAATATATTCGAGAAGAGAAACTCAAAAGATTTTAGTCAAATTTTCTCGAACGGTATATACTCCGTATAAAACATCGATATATTTCACAGACCTTTTACACTCCAAAACACTATAAAAGCTATTAAAAATATCCTAAGTATCAATCGTATTCCTCAAATTAGAAACCAAATTACTAATAAATAACGTTCCCAGTCACACTTTATAATATTTTCCTACGACTATGTTTTATAATCACGAGCTATGGACATTTATATAGTTATATAAATTAATCTAAAAAAAATACCAAAATTATATCTAAAATTTTAGAGAATTTTATTACTTAAATGAATTAGAGAACCTTTTACTCAAACTATAAAAGCTATTAAAAATCCAAAGTCACAATCGTATTCACTCAATTTTAGAAAACAATCTAAAAACGTTATCTATAGTCTACTTTTCTGAATCAGACTATTAATAATTTCACGACTTGAGGACTATTTATATAGTTTGAAATTTCATAAAAAACTAATTTACAAATTATTTAAGATATTTTTTATTTATTTGAATTAAGAAAGACAAGATACTAAACTAATAAAAGCTATAAAAAATCCGAAGTCACAAAACGAGTTATATAGTCCTTAATTAATAATCACATCATAAAAACGTTCCAGTAATCACTTTTCTACGACTTGATTTCACGAGCTATGGATCTATTTAACATTGTATATAATGTTTTAAAATGAAGTTTTATACAAGAAGAGGAGAGCGCAGAAGATGTATAGATCGAAGTTGAGGTATGATTAGAAGATGTAGTTATCTATATGAAAGTAAGACCGGTAGGTTACACGCGAAGAAAAGGAATAGGAGAAAGGCGTAGTATGTGAGGAAAAGATACCAAAATCGAGCCATGCAGAGATTTCCTAGGACAGTATAAAAGCACAATCAGGAAAAAAACGTTCACTAGTCAATATCTAACATATAACTTTGATTTTAAAATAAAACTAAATGTATTTATATGTATCTGTAATTTGTATTGCACACAATCCACATATCCTTGGTAATGTTATAATTTATAAAAAGTTTGATTGTGAAGCTTATCTAAACGAATTAAGAACCTTTTACTCCAAAAACATACAAAGCACTATTGCCACACAATACCTTAATGTACATCTTCTAATCGAAATTTCATACTTGGAAACATGTTAATACTACCTAGTCTAGTATAATAAACGCTTCGCAGTCCACTCTATATATCTTACAGAAACTTTGAAATTTCACTGGACATTGACACATATTACTCAATGTTTTATTAATTTTCACCCAAAACCAAAATATTAATCAATAGAGGAAAGATTATTAAATAAGTTTCTAAATGAATTTATATGAACCTTTTACTCCACAACTATAAAAGCTATTCGAAAATCCAGAGTCACCACAATCTTGTATAATCCAAACCTTAGAGAACACAATCTAATATACTGTTGCGCGTATAGTATCGACTTACTTTAGCTGATCATTTAGTATTTCAAACGAGTCTTATAACTGGCAAACATTTAATGAATTGACAATTTCACAAAATACTCTAATAATTATTCAATTTTTATGAAAATTTATTTTATCATAATGAAATAAATGAGACATGGAAAGAGAAAAAAGTTTTAAATAAATCCTAAATGTCACTATTACGTACTCCTCAGTTCATCCCAATCTAAAAACGTCCCAGTCACTTTTCTATGACTTGTATTTCACGAGCATATTAGGAACATTTATATGTTTATAAAAATATATTTCAAAACCAAACGCAATATTTTTTCAAATGCGAAAATGTCATATCCTCTATAGACTTACAACTAAATATTTTACTCTCAAAAATAACTATATAAAGTATTGCACACACAAAGAAGACAGACTTGTTCCTCACTTAATAAAACGCAATCTAATAAAATAGATTCAGTTCTATCAGAAACAGCTTCTAAAATTATCAGCGAGACTATGGACATTTTATAAAGTTTTGAAATATAAAATAAAAAAAATTTTATCAAATTTCAGAATTATTATCTAAATATATGAATATTAACTAACCTTTTACTCACCAACAGTTCCGGCTATATCATCTAATTACAAAATTCTGGAAGTCACCACCATTCGTATATACCTCATGTAAAAAACAAGACCACATATCAAAGAGAACGTAGAACCAGTCAGCAGCATATGGTATGACAGACGGCATTAGCCGAGAGGATGAGTGACCGGAATAGATTGTAGAGGTATGAGAAGATAGCAAAAAAGAGCACAAATATTTTGTAATCAAATAAATTCTGAATTTTTTATCTAAAGAAATGTAACGCAAAGCTTGTACTCCAACTAATAAAAGCTTTAAAATCCGAAGTCACAAATCGTAAATTCTTACTTAAAATCTATCTAAAAACGTCCACGATCACAATTCATACAGACATGAGTCATTTACACGAGCTATATACATTGATCAACAAACTTATTGAATTTCAAAAAACCAAAATTTTCAAATTTTAGATTTTAATCTAATTGAATATAACACGACACATTCTAGCTCGCAGAAGACACCTATGAGAGAGGAAAAACATTAGATAATAAATCACAAACACACATTCGTTATACACTAAATTTAAAATTAGCACACACTAATCTAAAAACGTTCCATGATACTTTCTACGAACTTGTTAATTATAAACTAGAGTCACTAATTAGACATTATTATATAAGGTTGATAAGAGAATAGTTAAAATCGAAGTTGTTCATCGTAGCTTCTGTCATTAGCAACAAAGTTCAAATTATAAGAAACCTTTTACAACATATAGGGACATAGAGTATATGCGTGCAAACGTGTATATGTAAGACGCATGTGAAATAAAGCGCACTATGATAGTACGAAACTTCACAAAACTCCCTGTAGATCGGTAATTATCTTTTTTTTTTTTTTTATTATTTTTTATTAGAGAGGAGAGAGTGAGAGAAAGAAGATGAGATAAGAGAGAGAGAGAGAAGAAGAGAGAGTAGTGTGAGAGAGTAGAGATGAGAGAGTTAGAAGAGTAGAAGTAAGGAGAGGAGAGAGAGAGAGAGAAGAGAGATAGAGAGAGGAGAGAGAGATAGAGAGGGAGAGTGAGAGAGATAATAGTTAAGAAGGAAGTAGATGAAGAGAGTAGAGAGAGTAAGAGAGAGAGGAGATAGAGAGTAGAGAGAGAGAGTAAGAGGAGAGAGAGAAGAGAGAGTAAGAGAAGGAGAGAGAGAGAGAGAGTAGAAGGAGAAGAGAGAGAAGAGATAAGAGAGAGAAGAAGAAGAGAGAAGAGAGAGACGAGAGATGAGGAAGAGTAAGATGAGAGAGAGAGAGAGAAGAGGGAGAGAGAGAGATAAGATGAGAGAGAGAAGTCGAGAGAGAAGAGGAGAAGATAGAGAGAGAGATGAGTAGAGAGGAGAGAGAGAGAGGAGGAGGAGGAGAGAGAGAGAGGACATAGTGAGAGAGAGAGTAGGAGAGAGAAGAGAGAGAGTAGGAGAGAGAGAGATGAGAGAAGAGAGTGAGATCGTAGTACGAGAGCTAGGTATGGAAATAGAGAGAGTAAGAGTAGAGCAGAGAGGTAAGAGAGAAGTAGAGAGTGAGATTAGCAGGAAGAGAGAGAGGATGATAGTAGATGGATGGGAGCCTAGAGCAGAGTCGAGTAGATGACTGAGCGCTCGTAGCAGATGTCATGTCATGAGATCAGATGATGATGAGAGAGAGAAGAGAGCTAGAGAAGAGAGGAGAGGGAGAGAGACAAGAGATGAGAGAGAGAGAGAGATGAATGAGAAAAGAGATGCAGTAGAGAGAAAGAGATAGAAGAGAGAGAGAGATAGAGAGAGGATATAGAAATGATAGTAGGTATAGAGTAGGAGGTGAGACAGATATATAATTAAAATTATATAGTATTATTATATGATAAAATAGGGTAGAGATATAAGAGAATGCGAGATAGAGAGATGAGTAGAGGATAGTAGAGAGAAGAGATAGAGAGAGAGAGTAAGGAGAGAGAGAGAGAGGATAGAGAGTAAGAGGAGAGAGTGAGAGAGGCGTACATAGAGTAAGAGAGAGACTAGGATGTGTCGCCTTTGAAATTAAAGACATGAATGAAGATGAGAGCAGAAAAGCAGAGGAGAGAATAGCAGAGTGAGGATGCTGTCCAATTAATCGGAAGGAAATGGAGGAGAGTAGGTAAGAGTAAGAGAGTCGAAAGTAGAAGTAAAGTAAGAATAGAAGTAGAGATAGAAGAGGGAGAGAGGGAGAGCGGAGAGAGAGACAGAAGAGAGTAAGAGAGAGGAGATAGAGAGAGAGAGAGAGAGTAAGAGATGAGAGATGAGAGGAGAGGAGAGAGAGCATTGGTAGAGTAGAGAGAGAGAAGTAGAGTAGAAGGATAGAGAGAGAGGAGAGTAGATGAGAGAGGAGAGAGATACCAATATCATGTATAGAAGAACGACAGTATAAAGTAATAAGTAGATTAGGGATTGACAGAAAGGATAAAAAATATAATAAGACATATAGGAAAAGATGGTATAAATAGAAAAAAGTTAAAAAGATTGTTGGTAGTGGGATCAACAGGTTCGAGATACATCATATAGTAATTTGGGGGGGTTCGAGGATCACTGCGTATACTCTGTATGATATTTAGGTTCTTGTTACACTTTATATATATAATGTTGTAGTATATTCCTCAAGTGTATAAGAAAACGACAGTGCAAAGTAATATACTACCTTAGTAATATGGACTAATAGTAAAATGATGAATAATATAAGTATATCTTAAGATCTAATAAATTTGTACACCTACTAAGAGGTTATATTTCCGAAAACTAGTATTATAGCAATTTTTAGGAAAATTGAATCGAATTATATTCAATGAAAATTTCAGCTGGACAAGATGATCTGATAGTATTGAATAAATCTAAAAAGTTTATGGAAAATTCAAACTGAGATATCCCTAACTAAGAGAAGAATTGTTGGCCATAAACATTAGGTCACCTAAAAAGTATACTTTATTTACATCTTAATTAATTATTACAAGAATAATTTTAAAATATGGACCCCAGGACTTATAAAGTATCTTGTTAACCATCATATAATTTATTATATTTCATAATTTTATGAGTATGCCGTAATATATGATTTCTATTATGATATATTATAAATATATACTACTATTTATATAATTAATATATATTATATTTATTCAATTATATATATATATTAAATTAAAATATATATATATATGATCTATTATATATATATATTATATTAATATATATATATATATTATTATAAATAATTAAATTATTATATTAATATATATATATTATATAATATTATATATATTTATATAATTATATATATATAGAATATTAATAGAAGTGTATTTACTGTACTTCAGTGACATATTTTCCTTTTATATATTAGAAATACTAAGATGTAGATATTGAGCATATAATTACTAATATTATTAGTATTATATATTATATATATTATATTAATTATAGATTCATGAAATATTACATATAATATATCTATATATAAATTATATCTAATATATATCTAATATTATATAATATATAATATATTATATTATTAAGATCTATATATATAATATATAGTATATATTTATATATATATAATTATATTAATATATATATATATAATATATAGTATATTATATATATTAATATTATAATATATAATATTTAGTAATCTAATATATAAATATAATATAATATATTATTATATTAAAATAATTAATATATATATATATTAATATATAATATATATATATATATATATTATATTATTATTTATATAATAGGATATGATATATATATCTATAATATAAATATAAATATACTTTAATTTAACACAATTTAAAAAAACTTTACTATTATAAAATTGGTTTATATGTAATATAATAAGTTTGCCCTTTAACTTTTCATTTAGGCAAATTCAATCAATTTTGTGATGTAATTGAAGGAATCTCGTAACAATAAAGATAAAGGAAGATTCAAGTTAGTTTTAAAGAAGTTGTTAATCTATATCTGTTGATGTTTGATTACTAAGTAATATAATAGATTAGTGATAATTAAATGTAACTACTAAATAACTGATAAACACTTCAATATCTAGCAGTCGACACAGTGCTATCACAATAAGATTTCTTTAAGTTGCGTGCTTTGAAAAAAGTAGTACTGCAAATAGCCATATATTATTACCAACAAATTTTAATACATACCATTACTATATTGTGCATATATGAACTAAATAGTTCATCCATAATATATCAGTAAACAGGCTAACATATCGGATAAGTTAGTCTTCTTATGCTATGTAAATATGATAATATTAAATTGCATAGTTGAATGGTGTCAGATAGAAGACACTGTGTCATGTATGAGAATATAATAATTTGCTTGGTATCGACTAAAATATATATGTAATAGCGAAACACAAATTTAAATCTTTCATTTATTCTGTAATGGCAAACTGTATTAGGAGTACACAGCTTTAGTCGTCATCCTTTTATTAGAATAATTCACTAAACTAAACTCATATTTTTTGCTACTTTATGGAACTATCTGATATAATCTTTACACTTATAATTAATCCTGAAATATAAAATATTTGGTATTAACTTGTCGTTCCGATAATTATGTAGTAATTGAAGATCAAAATGTTCAAAAGCATCTCAAGCTGTAATATTATTGATTATTGACTGTAAAAATGATTGTATAATAATATATGTTACTATATATTTATTACTAACGTTTATATATAATAAAGACAGAAGCATATAAACTTACAGTCTTATCCAATAATGTTCAATCGTCCTATACTTAGATAATTCAACTAGAATATGATTTTATTCGTATACCAACATATGCCTTAGTCTATAAGTCTTAGATATATATGCGGGTATTTAAAAACAATTCCACAAATCAGCATGCTCTAGCCTATATCTATGGCCAATTACGCTTGCGAATGTAAAATATTCTCAATTATCTGGTTTATACAAAGTCATCTGATACGAATGTGAACATTACAGTAAATCATTTTTAGAGAGCTATCGTTACGTTATTAAGGGATTACGTGGAACACGCTTCAAATCTCACTCAATCATATCAGACAAACACATCAATTTTTCCCCTATAATTATTCTAATACCCGATGATGACAATTCATTTCCCAACCCAGACGTAAATGAGCATGTCTTCAACACACACTTAGAATATTTTCAACTATTGTGATACGTAAAACGAGTTATAATTCTCCAATAGACTGATCGCTCCCCTCCAATCTCTCTTCTAGCACTGACTAAGCTTAACGGTACTATCACTCCATATAGTTCTTTCTCAACTGACACAATTTGTACAGCCTCACCCGAATGAAGAGAGCGACCGCTCAAACTCTCTCAAATACTAGTGATTGACTATTGTAGATCCGCATGAGTTCTTGTTGGTCTTATTCAACCAACAGACTATGACTAATCGCTTATTCATAACATAAATCTGTTCAAGTAGGCCATCTATACGCTATGCTCTGCTTCTGAAACCTTTATCAAAGCATTATATACAAAACTTAAAATCGCTACCAGTTTTAAGTGATCAGGAAACCACAAACATCAACCGAATATGAACACAACTCATCGCTGGAAAAGAATAAGGATGATAGATTGAGTCTTCCGATGTTAGCAACTTAAAGCTAACAAAAAAATGCAAAATGACAAAAAAGCTCGTTTGACAAATTTCTGCCATCGTATTGAGAACTCGACTAAAACTGAGGAACATACCCACTACCAAATTTAATATGATACACCGGATTACATATCGCCGATTATAAACGACACAGCTCTGTAGCAGATGTGATGGGAAGTATATTATTTAGATATAGTTTTAGAGAGGGCTATTTCTATTTGCACCACATTTAGAATGGTAAGAGTATGCATAAGTCCTCTACAGACCAGTAAACAGGACAAAACCTTTACCGAACAATGTAATAAATCATGCCTAATCAATACTCTCCTTACCCAGTTTTAATTGTACTTTGTAAATGTTCAAATCTATAGTAGAACTTATTGCCGATCCTCAATCGTAATTCCAATAATCGATTGGTCAAAAGGTCTGATTCACAAAATTTACCACAATAACTACAAGTGCCCTGAAAAATCCTAATATTATATCAATTCTAATATATATAGACCTAAATTAGTATTTGTCTACCTAGCCAATTTCCTACTATGTTAGATCATTAAAACAGTCGCAATGAGCAAATTGTGCACAGACTAACTTATGAAATATTTACTGTTCGCAAAAGTCAGGAATCAGGTACTGAGACTATGCACATTGAATATCCAATGATGACAGTCGTTTCTTATACTTGGAGTGAATTGATCTCATGAGAGATAAGAATTTTGATAATATCATGCAACGCTGTTCTCCAGCCGCAATGCTATTTCGACTTAACCATTGCTCGACCTAGGAGAACATGGTAGCAACCAAAATACCATGTCTTGTTTGTTCTATCACTCACAGGTTATACGAAGTTTCTTTCCTAAACCTGCAGATGATTTACAATAATGTCTTCTACCTTTCTCCTTCGATCCCTGTTTGCTGACTAATGGTGACATAACAAATTTGTGGTGCGACTACGGGTCATATCTTGCTTAAGTGCAAGAGTGTGACTCTCATTTAATTTAGAAGGTGAAACCAGAGGCGCATGAAGTTGTTAGTGTGATATATATAAATTATCTTTTCTACTCTACTTCATATTTTTGAAATAAAGTTAATTTAGTTGATCCTCATTATAGATCCTAATAGTTTCACAGTTGACTGTGAATTATTATAATCGGTATACCAATTATAACGTTCAATCTTATAAAAATAATAACATAAAAATAAAAAACATTATCTCTCGAAATACTCTAACGTTAAATTTATACAGATCCTCGCTTATAAATTTTTTATCTCCTTATTGAAGAAATATTTCAATCCTACAGCAGTAAGATTTAAAAGTATAGGCTTCAAGCGATTTTTTATATAAGTAATTATTTTTTATTAATATTATCAAAGTTTAATTTATGATTAAATACATAAGTATCACAAAATAATATATTTATTTTTTCTTGTTATCTTGTTTCTTATCTTTCCTTCTTGTTAAGACTGGAGTAATGGTGCGTAAAGCCGGAAGAAAGCATAGAAAATATGCAAAGTCGAAATAGAAAGCCTTTAAGAGGCGCATTTCACTGTACACAGAGTATAATGAAAACGACAAATATCGTAAGCCAAGTTACTGAACAAATAAAATCAGCTAGAGTTTTCAATTTTATACGAGAATCCTTCAACGAAAATACCTTTGCTGAGAGAGGATCCTATACATGGTTCACTCTAAAAATATGATCATAGAGGTCTATCATAATAGCTGGTACATCATGGTTGAGACATTTCCCGAGCATAGCTAGATCCAAACAATCAAAAGAATATTTACAGACTTGCAACGAACGTCAACAGATAAAATAAACATATAGATTTTGAGAAAATGCTTCGGGGCCAGTAATATGGCCCAGAACTTTATATTAACAAATACCCGCACCATCTCTCACCCGTTATCTCTTGTATAACTAAGTTTATAGCTAATCAATATTACTAACTATCCATGCAATTTTTCGTACTCATTGCACTAATAACTCACCATTTCTTCTATCTGCAACATTCTTAGTGTACTCAAATCCACTTTATCTTTAAGTCTCTCAAGCGTTAGTTCCATACAACCACGAACTATAACCATTATACTACGTTAATACAATCGATCAATCTTCATATATATATTATATAAATATATTTACCTTTCCACAATTAACTAAACAATTATATATCACATCATAATAATATTATATATAATATATGATAGAACTTTATTTTCTTATAAATCGTAAAAATTGAAACATTCCAAACACTCATAGCAATATATATTAATATACAATTGAATACTATAAGTTTACCTATTTACAATTTCACTTATTTTCACTATATAGCTAATTATACCTAATAAGCTTCCTTTAGTAAGATGTTCATGTTTTATACTTTAGTATCTTAAATAATTATTTAATATATTACCAGACATAATACATATATAATAAATATAATACAGGATAACTAAAATATATCCCTCAAAATATAGTATAGCCAGATAGCGACTCCCAGATTAGATATTTGGTTTACATTCAAAACTATTAAGTTAATTGCACCACTTTATCCTTAGCATTCTTATAAATTTCCTGATATATATTCATCCCCCGATTAACTTTTCATTCATAAACATACCCTATAGAAATATATGTAAACAAGTAAACCTTAGTTCAGTGTCAAATTATGATAACTATAAATTCAAGACCTAGAGAGGCTGTACCTAATCCAATAATATATATATATATAATATTATTATATATATATAAATATATTATATTAATATAAAATATATGATATATAATAAGAACTACTATAACTACACTTATTATATTAATACGTTATACATTTCAAACTCCTTTTCACCCTTAAAGTTAATCTAATAATCTACTTTTAAAGTTGTCTCAAACTGCTTATAGATAAGTAACCAAAGATACAAATTATATACTCGCTAATATAAAATTATTATTATAATTATATATATAATATAATATATATTATATATCTATATATATAATAATTAATATAATATAAATAATAATACATTATATATATATATAAAATTACTATATATAATATAATATATTATAATACATTAATATATATATAATATATTATATAGTTATAATATTAATATATATATTAATATCTTATCGATATATATATATATATTAATATATATATATTCTAAGTATATATTATATTATAATAATAATATATTATAATATATACATAGTATATATATAATTTTCTATATTATTAAAACTTATAATATTTATCTATCTATAAATTTAATATTTAGGTGGAGTTAGTTCGCTCTGTAGTATATACATATTAATAATTATTACTATCTGTTGGAGCTTATTTCATAAAAACTGTTATGGTTTATTATAAAGGTTCTAGATAATTAACTTATTGTATTAGATTATATTATTCCTAATGCGTACTCTGCATTTATTTTCTGAGCAACATTAGGTGTATGTAGAACTTGATTTGCATAAGGGTAATTATATTTTTTTTGTTTGTTTCTAGTATTCTTTCATTCTTAGTTGTTTTATCATATTATTCTGCTTCTAATCGTATCTTTATCCTTTTCTAAGACTACTTTGTTATCTAAAAATATGCTATCTAATAATAAGATATCTTATAATAATCTTCGTGCTCTTCCTCCTGTTCTATTTATTTTTCCTCTTCTGTATTTTATATATTAATATATTTCTTATAATTATTATATTAGTTTTGTGCTTACTACTACTGCTTCTGATATGAGGCTACTATCTCTCTTCTGTTAATTTATCAAAATTCTTAAATATTATACAAACACTGAATCTTTTATATATTTCCATTTAATAATGGTTAATAATATTTTTAAATTAAAATTGAATATAGATATATAATCTTTATAATGTATATAAATCAAAATATAATTAACTCACCTATATTTGAGAATTAATTTAATGTTTAAGATGGAGATTCCTTTTTTATTGCATTATATTAAAAATATAGTTTTAAATATAATGTTCATTAATGTATGTATTATTTTGCAATAATTATTAATATAATATATTGAATATACATGTGTAATTTCATAATTAGTTACCTATTTAATTTATAATCTAATTACTTATTTATTATGAAAACTATATACAATAAGACAAAACCTTCAATAAATGGTAGGTGTCTTCAGTATAAAAGTCTGAAAAACGACTACTTGAGAAGATATTATATAAATAAGAATTTTAATAACGAGTGAAAAGTGCAAAATAATACATAAAGAATTCCTAAGATTATTAGTGAATATATTTACTAAGATATAGTGATATATAACAGTTACACATATAATAGGTGTGCATAATTAAATAATTAACAAATACTTTAAAGGTTATAGATTGAGGTAATGTATTAAATAGGGATAGAAAGAATATAATAATCAACTAAATGATTAATAAATAAGAAAATAATATTAATGTAATTTAAATTCTATTGGCACAAATATAAATATATATAATCAATCAGTGAGATTTGAGTCTACTATATAGAAAATATATCTATCCCTAGAAATTCCTGACATAAGCATTGGTTAATTTTAGTCAATCTAAAATCATTCGCATATAATAAACATTCGAAAATAAATATTAAGCATATAAAAATATATATATGTATTAATATTAATAATAGTAATGTAAAGTTTAATTATTATTATTGGATTAGAGGGTTGGTGAGTAGACTTTGAGGGATTGAGTGTGCAGTGGCTAGAGAGGAAGTAGATTGATAGTAATGGAGGAAGCGACGTAGATAGGGTAAAAATTAATACCTATGACGTAAAGAAATGAGGACTTATATACTGTACTATAGTTAAAAGATTTGCCGAGTAAGACTATATTAAATATATTGCCATATATATTCGTACTGAAGTTATGAGAAGAACATGTCTTAAGGTAGATAGAGTAGGGTAGATAGAAATATAGGACGATATTAGCATATCTAACGAGGGTCAGAGGTTATTATTCTAGAAGGCGAGAATAGATAAGTTAGGAATATATTATTACGAATATGCTAATTTATATAAAGATTATTTATATTATATATTCGCATATTAATCAGAGTGATTTACCAAGTGGGGGACATGGTGTAATTTGGTGGCGAAGCATTAGGGATCGTCATCTTTGGAAATCATTATATTATCCAGATACAATACCGAGGTAGATTCGAGAATTAGAATTATAAAAACAGTAATTTAATGAGTTATTCTATAGAAGTTTGTGATTGTGTATGCGTGTATGATAGCAAAATACTATCAAGTAATAATACTATCAAGAAAAGGACTACATACATATGGAACAATAGTAAACTCGGTAGGAAGTGAGTATGTGTACTTAGTTAACATGATGCAAAGAATTAATTAATTTGAGATATACAGTGTGAATTATGCTATGAAGAAATGGTGTATTATGCATAATATTAATGAAAACCAAATATACCATTATTATATAATATAGTATATAATATAATATATTAATAAATATAGATTTTCGTAATTTTATATTTAAGAATTATTATCACATCATTATATCTATATATAATAGATATACTAAATATAATTTTGTACTGAGCTTGGTTATACTCTCTCTTATTTGATAGTGCAGAACAAGGTTAGCTTATTAAAATTGAGATTTAAGATGGATTAGATAATACTTACTTATAAACTCTAGTGTTTTCTATAACGAATATATGAAATAGAGAAACATTAATTGATTTCCAACAAATTGAATGGGTTTTAGTGAGGTGCTAAACTTGTTATACCGTTAGATGTGCCTGAGCGCTTAGCTCTCATAAACTGAATAAATGCTAGACAGAGTCAATATTGCGACATATACGAACAATGTTATTTTTGAATAATTAAAGCCACGACATCATATAATTGATTGTAGGCTTAGAGCTCATGAGGTAGGTGCTCTAGATCTAGCTGATGCGCCTCATGAGAAATGAGTCTGAGTAGCCGACATAAAAAAAAATCGTATTAGTAAGCTGTTAGTGACAGCCTTGAAAAGATCGACATTCATAGTAACGGGGAATATGCAGAGTCTAAATTGATATAATATTTATTATAAGATTTCCTGGAGAGTATAATAATAATAATGACAATACAAATAATAATTATTTCGAATATTTTTAATATAAGTTGAATAATATAATTCTTAATATAAGAATAGTACTGCTGGAATAAAAACTCTTTAGATCGCAAAGACGAAGATTGGCTGAGACACTCGGCCCATATGGACACGATTATGCGAGAGGTCAAAAACCTGATATAATCTACTAATTTATTTAGAATCAGATTATATTAGCTAAAAAAATGTAGAAGTTGACTGATTGAGGCTGGTATAATTACAAATATGTAATTGAATATATAATTAACATACTAGATATTATATCTGATTTGAAAAAGATGAATAGTATATTTCAGATTTAGAGCAAATATAATTCAACTAATGGGTGATAGTCAGACATCAATAGACCTACAATAGTAGAGCGAAAAAATGATTGATATCTGTTGTGGGAATCCTGGTCAAACCAAGGACATTGTATCAGAGAAGAAGTCTATAATAGAATAGAAACACAAAATATTTTCCTTAATCGTTAAGAGAGAAGTTGAAGTGTAATATGATAGCGATTTAGCGGATTGAGTAGAGACTTTATTGCTAACTCTCGCATAAAATTATTAATAGATGTGTGCTCTTAAATTTTGCTTTATACGCACACTAGGCTCGAGCCGACGGGAACATAGGGGGACGTTCCATACCCGAAGGAGGGGCACGAAGGCTACCCCGCCAGGAACAATGTGTCCTTACACCTCTTCTCAATTACCAAAGAGAGGGGTCGAAGAACCCGTCTTAAGTGCCCGGAGGGGGAGAATAGTCCTATGTCCCGTATTCCCGGAGGGACCGAAAGAAATCTGAATCTCAAGCATTCTTATTTGGTGCGGTAATAAACAAAGACAACCTTATGGGTACTGACTTTAGTAAAAAAAAATAACCAAAATCTGTAAAATAAAAAGTCTACTTTATTAATTGTTTCCAATAAGAGTCTCTAAATAGCTCTCTAATCATATTAATATATAAGACAATATATTTTGTTTTTTTTTTCATTTTCCTATGGAAATTTACCAGGATTCAAATGTTCTTTTCGGCTGTAGCTATTGTATTTTGAAGAGGGGGATATAATATAATATATAAGATAATATAATAGATATAATATATATATATATATAATATATATATATATAATATATATTATATTATATATATATTTTTTTGTTTACATTTCCAGGACTAAAATTGGATCAGCATTCCAGCAATTACGTTTACTTGTAGCATAATAGTTTTAAGATACATATGACGGTAATCCAAAATAACCATATAATAATATATATATATATATTGTTAGTAATAATAACTATATTATATATATATATATAATATATATAGTAGTATATATATACTAATAATATATTATATATATATATTAATATTATAACACATGGCGATGCAGGATTTAATTAGGGGGCAAAGATTCGATTGATATATGATATAGTATATAAAGAGTACATTATAATATATATGATATAATTTATAATATATATAAACTATAAGATTATTATATATATAAATATATAAATATATATAATAATATATATAAAATATTTACATAATAATATATATATATTAATATAATTAATATATAATAATTATATATAATAATATATATTATATATAAATATTATAGTATTATATGTATGATATATAAAAAGATGCGGAGAAATAAGTAATATGATATATATATATATATGGTAGTATTATATATATTATATAATATATAATATATATAAATAATAATATAATAAAAAATTTTATAAAAATAGCCAGCTTTATCAGACCGCCAACATGCATATAGACATCTGAGAGTCCAGCGAAATACTGTCTGAAGAAGTAGCTGAATAAAAGCACACAGCTAGTTTGACTTCAAGCCAAGAACAACGAAAACACATATAAAAACTATAAAAATTGATGTTTAATATATTAAGTAATTAGTATTACTCCTTCATTATCTATTTGTTGGATATATTTTTTTTTTTACATTTTTCTTCTTAAAAAAACTTGATATCAGTAGTTGCAAACATTCTAAGGTCAGTTTTATTCGCCAAGATTTAGGGGGGCTAAGTGCCCCCCCTGATCCCCTGCCTACGCCCATGTATACATATATTAATATTATATAAATATTATATATATATTATATATAAAATATAGATATATATATTAATATTATATATATATATATATAATATATAACCATATATAATAAATAGCAGGGGGGGCACGCCCCCCTAAATCTTAGCGAAAAAAAAATTATGAACTTTATATTTCCAACGACTTTTTAAGGGTGTCTTATAAAACGGAAACAAAAAACATCAACGATAATAATGTTATAATTACTAATTATACGTATTAGGACGTATTTATTTGAATTTTCTAAAGTTGTTAATGTATTTCCTTTTCCAATTGGGGGCTAAAGTCACTAGCTGGGCTGTTATATTCAGCTTGCTTCTCTGAACATTATTCATCTGCAGAACTCCATAAATGTTTAAATGATGTCGATAGATTGACGGCTGCCAAAACTGTTAAATCTAATCACGAAAGCCGTACCCGTAAATGAAGCCGATGCCATAAAAATAATGCAGAAATTCAAAGAATATCTAAGCAATTTGAAGACCATTATATTTTGCGGAACCAGACTACCCTAAGAGTAAAGACCTGCTGAGTGAATTTTTGAAGACCTGATAAAGCTGCGAATCGGTGCATGTATTGAATGAAAAACATATTCAAGGACAGAAAATGCCGTCTGGACGTATCTTCGTCCTATATGAAAAGCTGATAAATTTGGTTGATTATCATAAAAATATCATGAATTGTGCGGGTGCAAAAATTTGTTTTGTATTAGCTCCATATGGTAGATAGTTGAAACGCCGGATTTCTGTCAGCTTCAATCGAACAATATTATGTAGAGTTGCATAGTAGGTTTTTTCGACTTAAAAAAATACTGTTTCGCCTGAGAATGTCTGGGATTAGAGGTTCTTGCACCGCATTGCCAAAAGATGATTTTTTTATAAAATGTTGAAGCCGATTCTAGCGTTGGTCAGTTGGATATCTACAGTCTTGCGCATCATTGCAGATAAAATCAGAGGTATCAAAGAAACGCGGGAATAAAATGAAAAAAGATAATTTCACTATGTTAAGGCATCGCTTATATTTGGTCATATAATGACCTATACGCAGTTATGTGTTTTCGGAATGTTGAATGTCTAGCCGTACAACATAGACAAACTTGTTTCAAGAGGACTCCATAACGCTAAAAAAAAATACATTCGCAACATTCCTTGAATAGTTTTTGAAACCTGGTTGGACGTCTGACAAACGACATATAAGCTATGTTCCATATCAAATATAATTAAAATTGTGAATGGCAACGAATTTCAACAAACTTTAAATAATGACGTCATCAGGATGAGTTACTGTATACTGGTTCTTCGGGAATAAACCAAAGTTTTGGCTTTAGTTGAACCATGGTAATCATTATCAAACAAAAATATTTACCTTAAGCATTACTCTGTTCTATCAAAGAATTTTAAAGTTGTCAAAGACCAATGCAAAAACGCTACAAAATATTGCTGAGGCGCTCTTATCCGCCAATGCTTATACTGCTTGATCTTAGTAGAGAATTGCACCATCAGGAAAGTACAATCCAACACAATAAGCAAACATGCTGCGATATGGAAGCGCGTCTGTGGTATCTTCTGTATTCTTGACCACTTCCACTCTTAGAACTAGAAAATTTTCAGGAACAACAACGTGCCGCATTAATCTTCTCATTTGCTCCGTTTCTAGTTAGGGCGCGTGGAGCAATTTGGCGTAGAAGTTTAATATTTCGAAGTTTTATGATCTGATGTAATAAAATTATACCGAAACGACTTAACGGTAATCTGTGGCTGATAAAAAATGATAAGCAAAGATAGTTAAAGACTTGGAACTTACTGAAGTATTAAAGAAGCCGACCCTTTTTCCTCAAATCAAAAAGCCTGTCTATTATGGCAAGGTGATACCGTTTCAATCAGTGCCATAAAAGTCTTTCAGCACTCTCGAACGAGTAAAGACTGTAAGAAAAACAAGTGACGAAGTTGGGCGCGTTGTGTTTTGTGTTTGGGTGTTGCGGGTTTCTGTGGTTTGTTGTTGTTTGGTGGGCGTTGTGCGGGGTGTTGTTTTGGGTGTTTCTGTCTAACTAGTCGCTAATCGAGTGCGGGGGTGGGGGGGTTTCTGGGTGTTGGTTTTGAGCTTTTTTGTGTTTGGGGTTTTTTTGGTTGTGGTGTTGTTTTTGTTTTGTTTTGGCTCACTGCCTTGTCATTGATCTTGTTTGGTTTGGTGTGTTTTTGAGTGTAGTCGATATTCGTTTTTGGGTGTGATTTTTGTTGTTGCTTGTTTCGGTGGGACAGGCTTAATGATATTAGAGATGATATTCATTAAAAATTAGTAAAGTGGAAAAATGAAACGAATTGAAAGCAAACGTAATTGGGAAATTCGCTGAAAAATAACAAGGATCTAATGCAGTTGTAGATTAAATATTACCATAGGAATCAGTACTTGCCAAGCTCACCATAAACATTACTTTATCGTTTCTCGCAATACAGTATTATTATTTACTTACACCCTCTGGTGAATGAGTTATAGTAAAAAGTTCATTCCTAAACTTCATCTGTTATGCGTTGCTTATTTAACTGCTCCCAGTTGACTATCGAAATAATCACCCGCAAGGACATCCACACACCACACAACCACACACACACAACACATCATTATATATATATATAATAAAAATTATACATATATATAATATATATATAGCTATATAGTATAATATATATATGAGTGAATAAATTATAATTAATTATATGATTAATATTTAAATTATATATAGTGTATAATATTAATAATTATATACTATTATATTATTAGCCATTATATACATATATATATATATGATAGATATATATATTATATATAATGGTAAATTAATTAAATAAATAAAATTTTTATATTATAGTATTTATAATAAATAATAAAATATATATATAGTATATATTATTAGAATATTTATATATATATAGTATATCTTGATGATATATATATATAGGTATATATATTAGATATAATTATTAATTTATGACTATATATCCAAATATTGTTCCTCTATTATATAGCCTCAAACTGCCACCCCCCTAAAGGAAAACTGCTACGCCCAGATAATATAATAATAATATACTATAGTATATATATATAAAATATTATATATAAATATAATATAATATATATATATATTATATATAATATATATATTATTATATATATATATATTATAATATATATATATATAATATATATATATATAATATTAAATATATATATATATATAACTATATATATATTATTATAATAAATATAATATATATAAATATAATAATACGATATATATATAGTTAATAGTATATATATTATTATTAATATTATATATATAATACTATATATATTAATATATTAATATATATATATATTATATATATATATATATAATATACTATATATAATTATATGACTATATATGATATATATAGTATAAATAAATATATATATATATATATATAATATATACGTACGTGTTCTATGATTGAATCAGACACATTACCCAGACACATTCTAATCAAAAAAATTCTAAACTCTCCAAAAAATTAAGTAAGAGTTGTTTCTTAGTACAACTCTGCATAATCATAACCTTGCGCTTGTGAATTTGTTTAAAAAATTTATTTTATTTTTTCCATTGACATCTTTTATTTTTGACATAGAATTTTTTCAGAAAATAACTGATTCAATAGAACGCTCACATATATATATAATTAAATATATATAATATATAATATAAATACTTAGATATATATATAATATATATATATATATATATATATATAATAATAATAAATATATATATATATATAATATATAATATTAATATTGAATTTTATCTAATTTTGTATCTAATCGGATCGTACAGAAAAAAATTTTAACTTTTTTATTTAATAACTACGTTTGGTATATTCAATCACAGG
>JABUQX010021757.1:27500-36875 GCA_015478945.1 Trachelipus rathkii
ATTATTATTATTTTTAGTAGTAGTAGTAGTAGTTGTAGCAATGGTAGTTGTATTATTATTATTATTATTATTAGTAGTAGTAGTAGTACTACTACTACTAATACAACTACTACTACTACTACTAGTAGTAGTAGTAGTAGTAGTAGTAGTAGTAGTAGTAGTAGTAGTAGTAGTAGTAGTAGTAGTAGTTGTATATCCTATAATCATTATATTGAAGAAATTTTCTTGGTGAAAATTCAAGCTCCAAATACATCAATTACACAGCCCGCCCTACATTTTGGCGTTTCAAATTTTAGAACTGTTTCTGAGTACATTTGTCCTACTGATTCCGAGCATTGTATTCGTTTTCACTATCACTTCTACTTTTTGAGATACAGAATGTGCACCAAATGTAACACTACACTTTGCTGGTCCATAAAACCAAAGGATATTTTAACGTAGTGTTTATATTAATATATTTTATCATGAAGAAAACAAATAAATTAAAAAAAGAAAGGTGTACTAAGTGGAATTTTTTTTTTCATATTTAAAGTATTAGTTTATGAAACACTTTTCATTTATTCGACACACAAGAAATTCCGTTTGTAAGATTTGCGAGAGTGAACTCTGTCAGGACAATTCCTCAATAGATTCCAACAATAGTCAGCCATGCGTCCCATCTTCCTTGGTATGTGGCTTCCACTGTTTTTATGTCTTCGCGAAATATTTCACCTTGCTCTTGGCTTACCTCAACAAGGTTCTCTGGAAAGCGATTTAAGTGGCTGTGCAGATTGTGGACTTTAACACTCATATTACAGCCTAGCGTGTTGAAAGTAAAGAGAATATCATTTACAAATGGAGTGTAATTGTTTACCTATTGTTCCCAAGAAAGTTTTCCACAACAAGAACAAATGAAGTCCGGGCACATATTTCAATTTCATTTATTAATTTTTAGATATGTGGGTCATTTATAGGTTGTCTGATCTGAGGATCATCGAAAATTTTTGTTTTCAGGTTTTCCATGGTGAGTCCAGGTAACTTACGAGTTATGTATTCTATTCAATGCCTTTACAAATTGTTTCATCAGGCCTAGCTTTATATGCCGTGGTGGCAGTATGATCTTATCTCTTGGAACTAAAGGTTCAAGGATTATATTGTGTCCTCCAATCATCATATATTCCCTCAGAGATCAATCTTTTCTTGCCCAATGTTCATGTTTTGTTCTACTCTACCAGAGGCATAAAAAGCAAGGATACTTTGTGTACCCGCTTTGTTGAACAAGGAGAGCATTAACCATCTTTAATTCTACACAAATCAGCCATCAATGATCTTGATAATTTATCTTTTCCAAGACTAAAGAGATGGTCTGGTATTCTTCATTCATTCTTGGAGTTATTTTTAATAAATACGTACCAATTATTATTATTATATATATATTAAGTATATGAAAATTATATAGAGGTTTGCTTAATGCGTCCTCTAAGACTTTTTAAAGCTACTATTCAATGTATATATTATGATATAATTATAGAACTTAGATATATATAAGTTATCATCATTATATATATTCATATATATTTATAATTAGATTTACATCTCTCATTTCTACGAATATATTTATTCCTAAGTACTAAGTACTGTATGTATTCTGGATATTTATAAATATATTTACTTATATATAATGTTATGTAATAAAAAAATACCACTACGGATATATAATATATATACAGTAAGAGAGATGTTGATATCCTAAATCTAGATGTGGTCCCATTTCCAACCCAAAAAAATAAGAATAAGAGAATGAAAGATATTAAGTAATAAAATTTTACTTAGATATAAATTAATTTGGTTCAAGAGAAAAGTAGCTTCACCTGCTAGAATATAATTAATTAAGAAGCCTAATCATGGGCGCACATCTTTTCTAATACCACTACCATAGAATCTAAAGTCCTCATGCTAAAACTCAACGATGATTACGACCTATAAAAAAGTTAAGAACTAATAATTCAGAGTATTTAATATAGCAATTGCCTTTATGATTATTGCTCCCTCGTGCCCTAGAAGTTCTACCCCCTTGGTACTCCTAAGCTTCTCCAATAATAATTAGATCCAATGAAAATAAGAAAAATGAAAATAAAAACTCTCTATTAGAAGGCGCTGAATCCTTAATATGGTCACTAAATGCTAGATTAGTCAAACTTTCTTAACAGATGTTAATCCCCTAGTCCCAGACACCGATAGAATAAAATTATAGATAGTTAAGAGATAATAAAAATATGCAATTAAGAACTCAGCGGCATTGTCACATCTCAACCTCTGCATATCAGAGATATACCGCCGATCCCCCAGTCGAAAATCCGCATTGGAGATGTGACCTATGTATCGCCAAGCAAAATAATGCTGTAAGAGATCAAATGGTCCTAAGTTAGCGAGCTCCAGTCCTCAAGTTCCTTAACCACATTATTAAACAAAACTACTATGAGATAAATTAAGAAGTGTATATACCTGGCAACGCCATTGCCACTCTACGACTTGCTCCTCCAGTCAACCGTCTCCATTATATTAAATCAATCCTAGATTTAAGAGATCAGAATGACCATTAGAAAATTGGAACCTCAATCACTGTTATGGGCAACTATCCTACACAATGGAGCTGAACCCAAAGATCATTACCAAGAGCCAAATTAAAGTAAGTTATTAAATAAAGAATAAGTGGTGCTTCAAGTGTGTGTGATTAAGTCACGTGCCGACAATAATTGAACCCCTCCATGAAGAAACAAATAGTCCTTTCTTTCACAGCTAAAACAAGTCAAAATAAAGTAAAAATGGTATAGAGCTATGAATATACTTAACCCAGAAACCAGCCAGCATGCGGTACTTCACAGTAGATTATTAGAGACTAGCCATGCCCAGCTCAACGCAATAAAGACATTCTGAATGATGATGACATCATGCCAGCTGCCAATTGGGCCCACTTCGTGAAGAAGTGACATCAAGTCAACCCATAATAAAGAATATATACGTTAAAATATATTTTGAGACATTATACAAGAAAAAGCAGAGCTAGTGCCAAAATCTTAAAGGAAATAGATGTTCACACTAGTGCAAAGCAATGAGGAAAGAATGAAACATGTAAAGTTAATTACAATAACATACCAAATAGAAAAAAGAGAAATCAATAAACCATGAGGTGTTTAGGTAAAGGATTTTTTATCTAGTAAGATAAGGAAGATATTCTTTGAGCGAATAGCTGCGTCAAGTGCTCTGAATTACATTTGTAGAAAAATCGTTGAATACGGTAAGAAGCCGCATGGTTTCTTTTTACGGACATGGCTCCTATGTTTCAGCACCACTAAAAAATTAATAAATCGAGAAAGCCGCATTGGCCCCTCCTAGGACTTATGTTCCCAGTCAAGCCCAATATAAAATAAGGATTAAAAATAAAGTTTTGGGATAAACATTTAATTTAATCTTAATTAAATTGACATAGTGAGAACCGTCTATAATTGAAGAAGCAAAGCATGGGAACCTTTACCTGACTGTCCCAATGTCCATACCAAAACGGTAAAAATTAAATCCCTTAGACAAGCGCGCGATGGACCCTATCTAGACTGGTCCAGTCAACCCATAACAATTTATAAATTCTTTAAAAGAATAAAATTGATTTTCTTTAAATTTCACATAATTTATTATGGGGAATTTCTGCACTGGTACAGTCAGATAACAGGCCCATGCCGAGCGTTTCTGCGAAGATTATTTTTAATAACTTATTTATTATTATTATGGAATTGGCCGAGCTGGGAACATGTCATTAGAATGTTGGTTTCGCGGGATCCGCCGACCGCTTTCGTGTTAATTGGAGATTATCATCTTATATAGTGATGTAAGATGTTGAGGTTGTATGGTAGATTTGGGATGCAATACATACGGTAAAGCGCATGTAAGGCTTCTTTTATCTCATAACGAGTACTATTCAATACAGTAACGATTAAATGTATTTATTATAAAAAAGTGTAGTAATTCGCTAATCTTTTAATTTTTTATGGGGATTGACCTGGGAAAATTCTAGAGGTGCCAAGTCGTATGGTCTATTCGTTGCGAATTCAGTGTAACAGACTTTTCTATGGTTCCGTGACTGGACAAGGTCTATAATAAAGTGAGGCCATGCTAGCCTTCTTAAGTATATTTCTTAATTTTCAGTGACGGTCACCGTTTCTAACTACCGCGTCATCAGTGATCATAGAGGATCAATGTGCGTATAATGTATTATTTTTAATTATTAATTAGTGATTTGTGTGACTGGCTGTAGCGTGATTGCTGAGTGAATAGGGTCTATATGCAAGGCTGCGCTTTGTCTCGCTCCTTAATCTTTTGCAAAGTGTAATTATTGTGCCTATGTGATATCTATAAGAAGGAAAGCTACGTTTCTATGAGCTATGGCCCAATAACGGCTTCTATAAATGATAATTCATTTGATGGTGGAATATGGTTCTGAACGCGGTATCTAGTGATACGCCATCGTGAGACAGTTGATAGTAAGCGAGCCACGCATGGTGAAAGCAATACTGTACTGTGGAACACTTCATGTAATGTTATTCGCGAATTGACTGGTACCAGTCTCTGAGTTAGGAAATCAGGCGATCACCTAGAGACCAGGCTCAGATAGCATCCATCTATAGAGTAGCGGTCATAAGTTGCTCGGTATTTATTATGGGTTGTCACTAGCTGCGACATTCATGGAGAGGTAATTTTGTCTTGAATACTCCTAAAATTATATTAAGTTCTGAATATAATAGATATAAGAAGCAAGGGTTGCATTCTACACTCTCCTTCAGAATGTCTCCCACGGTCAAATGTACCGTCAGGTATCAAATAAGCAATTTCCCAATACTTTAGCCCGAAGAGGACTTCAGGCCCGGCCAGCACTTGTTCAGCAGGAATACGAGCGACATCCTATGTGTTGATTAAAAGTAAGCATGTGCTCGCTATGCGTTCCTCGTGTAGCACACATACCACCTATAGTCTTCATATCGCAAGGGAAGGAACCTTTGTCACAACTAAGTACGCCAAGGTACGGAAGACCAATTATAACATACATATCTGTGGTCATCATAGCTTAGGTACTTAAGAGAAAAGAACAAGCCCATTACACAGTCAACTCCCTAACGCCATACACTCAACCCAAACAATATCGTAAAGAGATGTATGCAAACATGATCAAAGTAGTTATCGCGCGTAGTGCGCGGAGCGGATATATTACAATCAATTACTGGACATAAGGCAGATAACTATGTTGTATAGAAGATCACGCCCATAGAAGAAAAGTATCTAGACTCGTCTTAGTACAACGACATAAGAATATATTAACTATACTCAGTATTATACGTATATATAATATATATAGATATATAATATTATCAGTAATGAATAATAAGTGATGCATACATATATAATAATAAGCGGTATTATTATAATTAACATATAGGCCCTTACTATATGTATATATATAATTGCTTATGTAGTAGTTATATTAATATTATGGTTTATGTTATTTGAAACAAGAATCTTTTAACAAAATTAACAAATAAGTAATTAAGACAGCAGGCGGCGACATTGCATCTGCCTTCGTAGCAATTACACGTCATAATCGTTGAATTAAGGACGGACTAGGATACCGTTCGGAGATAGAAGAATGGGACGATGCCCAAGGAAAAGATGACAATACACGCCCAATTGCCGCTGTTATCCAGTTGGTATTTTTAAGTTCTGAGCCCATTATCATAAGAAGACTTTGTTTTGCGCAGCGCCGAGCATAGACCCCAAATAAAATTAGATGGTTAAGAAGAATAGGTGAATATAAGTAATTAGATGGATAGCCCTGCGCGCATTTTGGACACCACTATTATGGTTAAATTTGGATCTGCCAATGGTCTAACACGGCGCATATCTAAGGTAAATATGATATGAATCATGAAATGACGACTAGATAAAGAATCATTAATACAACCGTCTAGATAATCCAATAGATGACGTTGTTTGAGTTATCAGCTCCTAATGCTAGATCACGTTAAAGAAATTATATAATTATATCATAGACACAGCGTTAAGACTTCTGCACAAGCGATTCCCTCGTTTTACGAATTATTCGTTATCTAAATTCTTCAAATATAACAGAGCCGCGAGATATCATAGTAATATTAATGTACGAGGATAGAATGAATTTTACTATTCTACTCTTTACTATCTCCTAGAACTCTAATAACTGTACCAATTGCTCTCTCATCGATCTCACTGAACATAACTTGCCTCTCCAATCTCTCATGCTCTTCTCTCTCTATTTTCCCACTCATACTCGCAGTCTTGGTACTGATATCTTAAGTGGATATCTTATTATAACTGTGTTAGTATAAAATTATAAATATTAGATAGGTGAACTAATTAAGAATGTGCAATAAATTCTCGTTTGTTATGCGATATATAGAATATATCATCTGGTGTGTTGAAATAACTAACATTCTATATAAATACTAAAGCAATATACATATATATTAATATACATATAATTAATAATTCAGCTAGTACCTAGTAATAATAATACTATAAAAATAATTTAAACTATAGTTTACTATATCATGCTAAATGATCGTAGCTTATATAATTATATATACAATTATTAATTATAACAATCATTTTTGTCGATCATATCTTTTTGTAACTGTTCATTGGATCGACTCTCATATTTTCATAAGAAAAAATTAAGGTGATCAAACACTTTTAAGACATATATGATATATGTTCCATAAAAGATTTTTCTTCAATCTACTTATTCTAATGCACAGTCTAAAAAAAAAAATGAGGGTTACAATAACCTATATTAGTGAGTATGTTCGAGACATAAGATATCTCCACACTATACACTAAATAGTATTAAAGTATAAGCATCGATAATATAATATATTTTCTCATATTTATATATATTTTTATTTACATAATTGTTATTAGTAATATTATCACTAATATTATAAATATACACAATATATAATAATAACGTGACAAAAATAGAATAACAAAAGAATATATTTAAAATAATTTTAATACAGAGTGAAAAGTTTTGAAAATAAATTCAAGATATTAAAATTTTATATGCATTAAAATTTTTTATTAAAGAAAAAATAGAGAATTCCCCATTCAGTATGCATCCCTGGTCTCTTACTCGATATAATGATAATAATATAGTGATAGTTAAACCTATATTATATATATTAAATACTAAACTATCGTCTTATTATTATTATTACCTATAATATTTATATTTTTCAATAATACTAGTGAAAGAGGTATATATACATAAGAGTATAAAGTGAGTAATCTGCTCAGAATTTATATTACCATACATCTACATTAAGAATAGAATACATAACTGCTATTAGTAATTACTCATTTACCACACTAGTACTTTTAAGTTTATAAGTTTGCTCGTGAAGATACAGTAATATAGGGATTATGTCTATTCTGATATATATTATACTTGAGGATTAATAGATACCTTTGTGAATAATTGGTGATAGGTATAGAACGGGAGGGATATTATCTAATCTTACGTTCTAATATCTAAATACTCTTCATCATATCTCTCATGCCCTACAATCGTTCTATAACTATTCATATAATCTTCTTAACTATCATACTATAACTACTTATGTATCTACTATAGTAACTTATTATAAGTATCGTAATTATTTAGTATTATATATTTATATATTAGTTATATAGATTATATATTTACGTAATTAATAGAAGATCATATTACATTAGTTGTTAATTTATTTAGCTTTATTAATTTTATTAATTATTATTATTATACTATAGTTTTATTATAGTTATTTGATATAATATATTTACATATGTATATTTATATAGATATAATTCATATATTAAATTTATTTTATATGAGATATTTATTACAAATAAATGTATGTATTAATTATATATTAATTATTATAGTATTAAGTCTACTCTATCTAGATTATTGGATTACGTTCTTTAATTACATGATTTTTTTTCGGTGAAATTTTCAATCTGACCCAACTTATTGCACCAAATATCAAAAATATTAGTAAGTCGAGACACGTCAATAATTATGCTTCTCTCCTTGATGAGAGAGCGGCATGCACGTATTTCCCGCACCGATGAGATAGAATGTAGATGAGACTCAGAGACAGTATTGGGAGATTGATGTCCAAGTGACGAACACAGAGAAGGATGTGAATGGAACTTAATGTAATATAACGAGGAGTGACTGAGGCTATGTGTACGATCGACCTTACTTACTCTACACTACTCTCTCCAGTAACTCCTCTGCTACTACAGAGTATACATCCTCTACTTTAGGGTAGATTAGAGGTGTGACCAGGCCATGATGAGACGATATAATGAGCGATAGACTAAATGTGTGAGCGAGATGATACTGTATAAGTAGTTACCATAGTAAGTACAAAGAAATTTTAGATACTTAAAGATTATTAATAAATCAAAATTTTCTTATACTTAATATATACCTGTAATCAGTTGTGAAGTTGCTGTGAAATTTTGATAGAACCAATTATAAAATATAATCATCCCATAAAATAATAGTCAATAACAATTTACACTATTATACTATATACATTGTTCCATTAGCAAACTGTTTACCTTATTTACTGATTTGAGTAATGACTATTATACGTACGTATACCAATGATATGAATATAAATACGGTATTACTATAGTATATATATTATTTAATATGAATACTACTAAATATACTTAAAAGGTATATCTATATTTATTACTTAGTCTATAAACAAGGGTATTATATATACTTATAATAATCAACTAGGTCCTCTTATTTATAATTAAACTTATTGATCATCTAGGATATATATTATACCTATTATACTTAAGTTATATATACTCCCATACCTAAGTATATCTTTAAATTGTACCTATATATATATAACATATACTTAACCACAGTCTGATAGGCTAGGAAGGGGTTCCTTATTTAACAGTTGAGGAAATACTTCTAAGGTGGGGTGACTCTAACTCACCCCCTATAAATATACCTCTCAAAGCGTGATTATAGGTCCACCTCAAAATTCCTTGTATATTGGTCCTTAAGTAACTACTTATATACCAATTATAAATTAATAAATATATCTAATAATATAATAATAATTATATTAACTTATTAAAATAAATAAAATTATACACAAAAGTAATAAAAATCCAAATAATTTAATCAAGTTTATTATATAAATTGAATAAATTATAATATCAAATAATATCTATTATTAATGACAAAGAACACCTCTTTTGCAAGGTATGCCAGTTTAGATTAGAGAGTGACTCGCAACG
>JABUQX010021758.1:2500-21086 GCA_015478945.1 Trachelipus rathkii
CCTTTCTGGACAAACTTAGGGATCCCCACTAACGGTCATCTGACCAACCCTTCTCTCCTTACAGATGTTAGCAAAAAAGGCAATAGTTTTTTGATTCGTTATATATATTAAATTTTGATAAGTTGTTTTGGCATTGCTATAGCAAAATCAGTCTCTTCTGATTGAGTTGTTCTATTTGGAATGATTCAATTTTTGATAGTGGACCCACGAGTTGCTATACAATGTTGAAGTACTTCTGTTAGAATAGTCCGTAAAGTTTGAATTGATCTGTTTCGCCTACGGTTATGTGGTGTTTGGTTTCCATTACCAAACCACATATCTGCGCAAAACACCTTTCAACCACCCTTTTCTTCGTCTAAATTTAGGGTCCAGTTTTATTTGTAGGTGGAAAGAATCTTCGAGGTTTTTATCATTCTTTTATTCTCTCTTTTTTCGGTGAAAGCTTAAAATATGAATAATTTACAAACACCTGTGTACCCAAAGGTATAATTAGAAAAATTTAAATTCAGAGATTTAGATAAAAATAATAATAATAAAAAGGAAGAAAAGTAATCAAAACGTAGAAATTGAAGGAATAAAATTCATTATGGTAAATGTTTCATAGAGAAAAAATCTCGCTATTGTTAAGATCAAAAATTTCACTTAGATAGTAGGTCAAAAATTACCGCCTCGTCACTAAAAAAAAATGAATCATCTGTTAGTAATGTTAAAACTTGAAATTAAATTCCAAAGAATGTAGTATATAAAAAGATTAAAAATTATTAAATAAAAATCAAAAGAAAGTTTTTTTTTGTAAAATTTCAGAACGAAGTTTTGCATTTTCAATATTTGTCACAAAACTGATTCTTGTCATAAAAATGTTATTGTAACATCCCCCTTTTAAATATTGTAAATGAAAATCACTCTTTATATATATATTTATTAAAATATATATATAAAATTATAAATATTTATTTAGAAATATTAAAAAATAACCCTGATAGTTGATCACGTGGTCTCAGAATTTACCTCATAAATGAGACAAAATCGGAATGCATTTTTACGATTGTATTTATTTCAAATATTCAAATTAAATATTTATAAAGCTTAAATTATAATTTTTATAATTTCAAATCATCAATGGATGATATCCATATACATATACACATATACATCCATAAATATTTTTTGCGAAATAATAAAATTAATTAGTTAAAACATAGCGAGTTTTCCGAATTTGTGTAACATTTGATGCCGAATTATCATCAAATCCGTGCATGTAAATTGTAACTAGTGGTTTTGGTATTTTAGTTTAACCCTGGTGGTGGAGCAAATATTTAGTCTTATAACCCCCAGACAGAGGCTTCACCACTGTCTTGTAATAATAATTAGTTTTCCAAGAAGTAGAAATTTGCTTATTAAGATTCCTATCTGTATTCTTTGTTTTCTGAACAGAAACAAGAAACATTAGGAACCTAAAATAAAATGATTTTCTTCATCGCAAAATCTTGACCTTCATCCAAGATCGATTTCGATACTAGAGATTGATCATTCCTACAAATAATAATTATTAGTGGTGTCATTACCGATTAATAGATAAAATTATTATTATTTATTATGTATTATCATCATTATTTAGTGTAACTAGTATACTGCTTTCTATTATTATATTATTATATATATTAGTATTATTATTATGTTATATTATTACTTATATATATTATTATTATTATCTTTCGTCTTCTAAATATGAAAAAAGTCGTAAACAACGGTACTATTTTATTTTGTTACCGTTATCACAACAAAATTGTTGTTATTATTGTTTCATTATCTTCGGAAATTGACTAAAGTTTTTTTCATCTTTGTCCACTTCCGAAAATATATATATTTTCCAACTTCGAAAAATTATACTACATCTTGTTCGATAACGTGGTTACACATATTCGGAAATTCAGAAATAACTTCGTAATAAAAAATTATAATTTCAAATATTAAAGCGACTTCCATAAAAAAAATAAACTTAGTAAATTATCAATAAAAATATATTAGGGTAAATTCCAATTAAATTTAATATACGACAAAACTTTTTCGTCCCCAAAATCATCATAAATAAAACTCGATTCTTTTATGGACATTCGGTCTATATAGCAGTATATTACAGAGTCAATAATTATTCTTCATTCCCTTGTATAGAGAGGGTATGGAGTAATTCCTTGCGGTCCACACGAGACCAACCGGTATATATATATTACAAATTTTAGTATTCACATTCATTGGCTCCGTTCCAAACTGATCGAGCAAAAGTGGTACTGCGCCAGAGATTTGTTTGGAAGTAGGAATAAATGTGGATTAAATTTGTGATCTGGTCTTCATTAGCCCAGCTACCTGGGACTAGGTCACAAATCCCCACATTTTAAGTGGCGCCCAACGTGCTTTAATTCACGCCCCCATTTCAAAACATTTAATTTGCACCACATTTTAATTAAGTGGCGCCCATCGTCCTCATTCAGGTCCTTTACGGATTTGAATTTTCGAAACCATTTATTTAGCGCTGGCAACCTTTTGATGTTGCCTTAACTTGGCACACACGATCCCTAATATTCATAAAAAATTTAAAAATCATTTTTTTACATAACTTTTTTGGCGCTTTTTTAAACTATTTTTAAAAAATAGTTTTATCACCCACAGGGGTTTATCTTGTGCATAGGCTTTGCCTACAAGGTAAATTAGTGGTGTTTGTACGACCACTTGGACCCGAGTGCAGATCCAACTTTGTTGGTTTTTTCCCCAAAAATTTAAATATACCTTAAACAAATTTCCCTTCTATTAGGGTTTTATTTTTTTTGTGTGTGGGAGCTTATGAGAGACACAAGTCTCCAGTTATTTACATCCAAGTCCTTATTAAAATTCTCGGGGAATTTCAAAATAATTTTCCCCTCAATTTAGGGGAATTTTTATTATTCCTTTAAAAACTTTAAAAAATTTATAAAATCAAAATAAAATAACAACTACAGTTATTTTCTTTAAAAATATTTTAAATAAAATATTTTTAATATTTAAAAAATATTATATATATACTATAAGATATTTAATATATATATATATATATATTAATATATATTATATATTATATATATATATATTAATAATTATATAATATATATATATATAATATATATATATAATATTATTATATATATATATATAAATATATAACATAATAAAACATTTTTAGAATAATTTAGTGCATAAGTAAAAACACATATAATATATATTCAAATAAAATATTTTCATTAATTGAAAGTTTTTTTAACTTCATTTAATTTTACATTAGTAAAATATTATCTCTTTTCGTATGGTGGAAAGACATACGGATTTTTTTTTTCTATTCACATAGTTTAAATTTTATTTCATATAAAATTTGTTTATATAGCACTTTCAACGTAGTGAAATTGTATTTAATATTTTCACAAAAGTGCTTTAATATTTTATAAATTATCTATATATGATATTATATAAAATCCACCACTTCACTGATCGTAGGGTCAATATTTTTTTTATATAAACAATAGTTTTATAATTTATATATATTTAATATATATATTCTTTGCAGGTGATACCTCGTATAGGTGTTCACATTTTACCGGTTTTATCCGGTATATATATTATATAAAAATAACTTAGTTTATAATTTGATTTTTTGTGTCACGAGACACTTTATGTATTAAATTTTTTTATACAATATTTCCAGCGCCTTATACCGGTACATTTGAGGCGCCGGTTCATCGGTTCAACATTTTTTGTGTTGAACATTATAAATTGCATTTAATCTTATAGTTTTGAAAATTTTAAATATCTTTTCTGTGTCTCAAAGACACATTATTTTTGTACTAAGTATTTTGTACTGTACAATATTTACGTGTACAATTTTAGTATATTTTACTTGTATTATTAATGTTAATCTGTATAGTTTTGAATTTATATTCTTTTTTGTGTCTCAAGCACATTATTTTTGTACTAAGTACTGTGTACGTGATTGTACAGATATTTACTGGTACAATTTGTATTGTACTCGTCTTATTACATTTTAATCTTATAGTTTTGAAAATTTAATATGCTTTTTTGCTGTCTATGAACATTATTTTTTAGTACTAAGTACTGTGTACTTGTACAATATTTTACTTGTGCAATTTGTCATTGTACTTGTTTATGTATCATTTAATCTTATAGTTTTTGGGAAAATTCTTTAATATCTATTTCTTCGTGTCTCGAGACACATTTTTTTTTTGTAAAGTACTGGTACTGGTGACAAATATTGTACTTGTACAATTCATATTCTATTGTACTGTCATTTAAATTGTAGTATATTTTTAGTAAAATTAATATTTCCGAAGAGTCAACATGGCTTTCTCCACCATCGACTTCGGCCGCGACCTGTGACGGGTCTTTAGACTCTCTCATAACAACAGAGAGACACTTTGCGGAGTCTCGTGGAGCCAACCCTCCATGAAGTTGACTTTTGCATTTTATATTCCAACTTGAATACCAGTCAGTTGGAATCACTTATTAAAAAATTAGAAAAACTTGATTTAGATTTAGATAATATTAATAATAAACTTATAGAAATTTGCGATGAGGAAATCGCCCTTTTAGAAGATGATGTAGCTTATGACATTCATTGTTCTATTCTTAAAAATATTGTTAATATCAAATATAAAATTAAAAATATACCAAAAACCAAAACATTTCACGAAGAACGTGAAACTATAAGGCTCTTAATAGATGATATCTGTTTTGAGGCCAAAAAATTATTTGATGAGAGATACCCATTAATATACAAATATTTACTTATAGTTGATCAAATAAAAAATTTAAATGGTGAGTTGAAGAGATACGATTCTCTCATACAAAAAACCATTATTTCTGAAAACGCTTCTTTACAAGAAGAATACATTAAATGTTCCAAATATTATTTACTTGTAAAGAATACTATATCACTACTTGAATGTGCTTATCTTCATATTGAATGTATATATTGCAAACAAAATCATTATGCTTTTGAGTGTGAGACAATCTCCACTCCTTCTTTGAGACGTCAATATTTAGTAAATAACCATCTTTGTTTAACTTGTTTTTTATCAAATCATACTATATCTGAATGTTTAATGGTCAAGCCTTGCATCTTTTGCAATTCACTGAGACATCATTCGTCTATATGTGAAATGCTTGAACCAAAATCATCCTCTGAACCCACTGACAGTGATTCAGAGACCATTGACGATCTCATCATTTGTACTTCCTACGAGGAAGATATAAAACATCTTTTTGAAAATTTAGAAAATAATATTGAAATTACATCATCACATAATAATAAAATTATATCAAACAATAATTTACCAATTGATATTAAATTTACATCACCAGAAAAATTATCATTAAAAATTATTAACAATAGTGTCCTCTTAGAAGGCACTAAAATCATTTCATCTTTTGATTTAAATTGTTCTCACCTTCCCCTTCTCACAGAGAAGTGGGAAAACCATTTTGGGCCTTCCTTCAACTTTAAAAATCCTTCTTATTTATCACAGTATAGTAAGAAGGTACCCTCTCTTGAATTGGCTTCCTCCCCACAGAGTGAGGAGAAGTCCTAATTACTTTTCCAGAGCAAGGAAAATGTAATACTATAGAAATATTGATATGAATATAATAAAATAATTATAAAATATTAATGAAGGATGGTTCCTTTTTCTCTTACTCACAGACAAGTGAGGGAGAAAATTTATTTCAATTTGTGGGAATCAATTAATAAAAAATTTGAAATCACTCATAGCTATGAGTGAAACTTTGGAAGTTGGTTCTTGTAAAGAGCAACTCAAATTATATATAAAAAATATTAACAAAATATTAAATTTCAAATGTATAAAAATTTGTTTGATCAACATTTTACATCAAGAAATGGTCACATTTTCCGAACAAGGAAATTTGTACTCTTTTATGACTAAAACGACTACTGTCATTTAGTCAAAATACAAACTTGTTGCTCATCCCTCTAGCAGAGATAAAGACTTTAAAATTCGATTATAAAATTTGCCATTCTTCTCTTAAAAAGAGAAGTATTCACTCCTACCATGTTTCTTTTGATTCAAAAAAGAACTTTACTCATTTTTCTTTCCGAGGAAAGAAAATTATACCACAATAAAAAACCATCGACTTCTACCAAGGGAAGTCTTACCACAAAAAGGAGGGTAAGGTGTCTCATTTGCGCAATGAACACGCCCACCTATATTACCACTAGCAGGTGAAGAGATGTTTAGGATTATCGAAGGTAAATCTTCTGATTCCTCTCATGGCTAATCGTTACCTTAAACATAACCTACTTTGAATGAAGAGTTATGCTTTTCTGAGGAACAGGAAGACCCTATAACTATGGGGTATGATCCCTCCTCCTCTTTCAATCTTTACTCTATATTACTATTTTACATTATAAAGCTCAGAGGTTCAAAACATAATTGCTACAAAAACCACCACTCTCGTCCGGAAACTTAGTAAACGGACCTTAAACAAATTTGAATAACCAAAGGGGGATAGGGTTTGAAGCCACATATCAAATTCTATCTACCCCCCCCTCTATTTTGTCAAACTGGTACTGTGGCAAAGTACCTTCTCATATTTTTGTATATAGCAGAATTTTTTTTTTAACTTTTTGTTCTTTTTGTTTGCTCTGGGGTTTCTGCACCCCTCCTTAGTTTAAGTTAGTTTAAGTTAAGTTTTAAGTTTCTTTTTGAAAAATTTATGTCTCGGCTGAGTTTACTTTTGGGAAACTCAACTTATTGAAAATTATTATTTAAGGGTAAAAACATAACGCCCCTTTGTTTTTAGTGGTGGCTTTTTTAGACCACTATTATATCTTCTTAAAGGGACAAGTGTCCAACTCAATCAAATATTTAGTTTTTTAAGTTTTTTTCCTCCTCTCTCGTAGGTGCCGAGGGAGGGGGAGCTGTAAATATGCGCACAGCATTAATATTTGTTTTAAAAAAATAGTCCATTCTCTTATTGGTCTCAACTGAGACTTGGGGATAGGGGAGGTGTTCCCGCAACCGCTTCTCTTGCCTCTGCGGAGGTTGGTGAAACAATCACCTATTATAAAATTAATTTTGAAAAAATTTTATATTGTCTCAACTGAGACTTTGGGATAATGGGAGGTGTTCCCCCCCCCTCTTTTAAAATTTGTAATCATTTAAAATTATTTCTATAATTTAATATTGTCTCTCTTGAGACTTGTGAGAACTCTCACTTTATTTGAAATTCCTCTTCCCATATAAAGCTTTTTAATATTTCTATTTGGAATTTTCTGATAACTAAAGCTTCTCGTCAATGGTTAGTGTAAGTTTATATATAATTCAAAAAAATTTAAAAATTAAAATTTATAATTCATTTTATTTGGAATTGCAAGCATCGCAAATTTCCTTAAACTGATGTCATTGTACTTTCGGTTTTCTCTGCCCGATGAAAAGGCAAACTTACTCGTGTAATCGTTCATTTGTACCCTCCATTCTTTAATTAATTTTTTTAATATTATGATTCTTTCACGAAGAAGAGTCATTACTTCATTAAACTTTCTCCTCAAAGGGAAACATTGTCAGGGCAACAACCTGGCTAAACGTCGGTCAAAAGCTATATTTATTTGAAATAAGTTTCGCCGTCTACATTATTTTCCATGTAGACAACATTTAAAAAACTTATCATATAATTTCTCTTACTATTGAACATTAAAAAATAATCTATTAAATTTCTTACTTTTATTTTAATTCAAAACGTGAAACTTTTAAATCCTTACTCACGCATGTACCAGGACTCTTCAAAAGTAGTTAAGCTTATTTATATTAACGGCATTAGGGTTTCTTACTTCAGGTTGTGTGTGCGGGACATACTGACTGTGTAATGTAATTTCAAGTGCCTTGTATATTCGTTTCAAATGCATTACTCTCAACGAATTAAAGTGAATGACTTAATAAATATTTTCGAGCAAACAGTAGTCCTTTGGATGGAAAATTTCTTTGGGGGAAGGGTTTCGTAATTCCCTTGACTTTTGATACTGTTGGTGGGTTCGGGATTATTAACCCATCCTTTATCCTTATAAAAAGAAGGAAAACCACCCCTTTTAAATGAAAATCAGTGTCATCTGCCTTCTGTTAGTGTGATATTTTTGAAACTAGAGTATGCAAGACGTGAGAGTTAAGTTATATACATAATTGCCTGACGTGTGACCACACAACCGACCCAAATCAAAATTCCTATCTTTCAGACAGCAGTTATCCTTACTGGGCTCGAATTAATTAAAATAATTACTATATTTCCTTAATAATTTTCTTTTATACGCAAACTGGTCAGAAAACAGATTATATTTTGTCTGTTGCTGGTTAGTTCAACTTCTCGGGTAAGTAAGGGAAATATTTATAAGGGTGTAGCTGTAAAATTATTTTATATTTACGTCCATTTGCCAATTTTGTGGCCAGTATTTATAAAAGGTACAAGTGGATGTATTACGCGAGTGGTTTGGTCCGCAAATTGTGTTGAGGAGAGTCTTAATTGCACTGATCGCATCCATTTTATTATTACTTTAGTAAGTATAGAAAGCAAAATAATCCTCAATTATAACTATTTGTATAAATTAAAAATTTATTAATAAAAACTTGCTCTGAGAGTCGGTGCAATTTGCACCGAGAAATTTCAGATTTCAATACCGTAGTCTGATAAAGGCTCATAAGAGTAAAGTACCCTTTATAATTGGGCTACGCCCTTGAAACTCGCAATATTAATTCATTTAATAATAAATAGTAAAAATCCCAAGTTTGGGACCCCTGAGTTACTTGTAACCCCTAAAAATGGGGTTAGGGGCTGGAGCCCCCCCCCCATATCATTTTTTGATAAAAATTTAACCGGATTCTTCTTATTCATGTCAAAAACTATTATTGTACCAATTTTCAGCCAAAAATAATATATATATTTCTGATATATATATATATATATATATATATATATATATATATATCTATATATTATATATATATATATATATATATATAAGTATATACATTTACACAGAACCTTCAAAATTGAGAAAAATGAAACTGATACAATATAACCGGTTTACATGTAACTTTCTTTACAACGTTTTGAAATCTCAAACCTTTTCAAATTATACTAAAGATATAGAATTACATTTTGATACATTTTATATTGATCAAAGTTGTATTTAAGTAATTATAAAACATTTCAAGTCACTTGAAAAAATAGGCTTCTCAAAATACTGAAAATTCATATCTGAAAGTATCCCTTCCTCCTCCTCGCTAACCAGTTGCTCCATAAGTGTCAGACTTGGTTAGTATTTGCAAATTGATCCCAACACGTGCTAACCTTTACTTGTATTAAATGTTCATTGACCTCTTTGAATGAAAGGTCAAATTTTTCTTAAGGTCAAAGGACCATAATTTTTCTATATTGAAATTGTGACATTTTTATCTCAACAATTGGTCTACGAGAACAAAATTTATATCAAATTAATCAGAAAAACATACAGATTCTGATGGTTATTGTTTAAGATAGATAACATACTTTAATTAAAAAATACAATTATCATATAATCTTCTATGGGATAAAAAATATCCTGTATCAAATACGTGTTGAGTTGCCAAAAATTGCCATTGAAACTTTCGATAATTTTTTATAACAATAATTATGAATCACTCTATTCAACAAATTTATTTATTTATTATATAGTTTTAATTTGCTATCTTTTGATAGTAAATTTGTTATTAAAACCGATCATAATTCGAATTGAGGTCTTATTTAATTAATTAACGCATCGCCCAACTCCTCAGCGTCGTTTTCGTGGACTATAAAGAGTCGAGCGCGACTGAGTTTGGCATTATATATCTTAATCACTGCTCTTTCAACAATATAGACTCCGTCCTTATAATTTGTATTTCCGAGTCATAATAGAATTCTACAAGTGATTTCATAAAAAGATCACGCTAACATAATATTTTTTATGATGAAGCTTGTTCATCTAATGAGCTTCCCCCATCATTTTTAGAGGTTCCGCGTCATCTCGGAGACGTCTTACCGACATTTAATTCAGGGTTGAGAATGCTTTTTTTTTATAAATTCTCAACGGAACCATTGAAACTTTCCTTCCGTTAAATGGTGATTTTAGGAAATTTGTGTAGGTATGTCATCATAAAGCCTTTCTGGACAAACTTAGGGATCCCCACTAACGGTCATCTGACCAACCCTTCTCTCCTTACAGATGTTAGCAAAAAAGGCAATAGTTTTTTGATTCGTTATATATATTAAATTTTGATAAGTGTTTTGGCATTGTATAGCAAATCAGTCTCTTCTGATTGAGTTGTTCTATTTGGAATGATTCAATTTTTGATAGTGGACCCACGAGTTGCTATACAATGTTGAAGTACTTCTGTTAGAATAGTCCGTAAAGTTTGAATTGATCTGTTTCGCCTACGGTTATGTGGTGTTTGGTTTCCATTACCAAACCACATATCTGCGCAAAACACCTTTCAAACCACCCTTTTTCTTCGTCTAAATTTAGGGTCCAGTTTATTTGTAGGTGGAAGAAATCTTCGAGGTTTTTATCTATTCTTTTATTCTCTCTTTTTTCGGTGAAAGCTTAAAAGTATGATATTTACAAACACCTTGTACCCAACGTGATGTATACTGAATTTTTGTTTATTTTTTTTTCACACCAAAAAAATAACTCGCACACAAGAAAAATAAGCAAAACGCTAAAGGGGAAAACTTGGGAAAGTAAAAGATTTGGGGAAAATTTAATATAAAACGAATTATTGTTAAGATCAAAAATTTCACTTAGATAGTAGGTCAAAAATTACCGCCTCGTCACTAAAAAAAAATGAATCATCTGTTAGTAATGTTAAAACTTGAAATTAAATTCCAAAGAATGTAGTATATAAAAAGATTAAAAATTACTCTAGAGGATTCAAGAAATCAAAAGACAACGTTTTCTTTGGTTATTAAATGGTACAGTAACGAAAAGTGGTGTTTGCATTTTCAATATATATAGTCTAAAAAAATAACTTGATTTACTTAGATCATAAAAAGTTATTTGTCAGATATCTCCCGTAAATATTGTAAATGAAAATCACTCTTTATATATATATATATATATATATTTATTAAAATATATATATAAAATTATAAATATTTATTTAGAAATATTAAAAAATAACCCTGATAGTTGATCACGTGGTCTCAGAATTTACCTCATAAATGAGACAAAATCGGAATGCATTTTTACGATTGTATTTATTAATTTCAAATTGGATATTACAATGATTAAATAATTTATAAAAGCTTAAATTATAATTTTTATATAATTATCAAATCATCATTAGATGGTTTAGATCCATTAATATATATATATTATACATGCCTATAAGTTTTTGTCGTATAAATAATAAAATTTATGGACCAAAGTTCAGCGAGTTTTCCGAATTTGTTGATAACATTTTGATGCCTAGAATTATCGATCAATCCGTGCATGTAAATGTAACTAGTGGTTTTGGGTAATTTTAGTTAACCCTTTTGGTGGTGGAGGCTAAATATTTAGTCTTATATTACCCCCAGACAGAGGCGTCACCACTTGTCTGTGTAAATAATAATTATAGTTTTCCAGAAGTAGAAATTTGCTTATTAAGATTCCTATCTGTATTCTTTGTTTTCTGAACAGAAACAAGAAACATTAGGAACCTAAAATAAAAGTTTTTACATTGGAAACTTGTCTTTCTTCTAGAATGCTTTGCATTTCTAGAGATTGATCATTCCTACAAATAATAATTATTATTGGTAGTCATTACCATTAATAATAATTATATATTATTATTCTTATTATTATCAATCATTTATTTTAGTGTAAAGATAATCTTCATCTTGCTCTTCTTTATTATTTTCTCTTATTATCTTATTATTATTATTATTATTATTATTATTATTTATTATTATTATTATTATTATTATTATTATTTCCATTTTTTAGTTTGCTCTTCGTAGTACTAATTATAACGAAAGTTTTTAGATAGTGTACTATCTATATTGTTCCACTCCACTATATTACAAGTTATCATCTATATTACCTGTACTATCTATTCAAAGATTACTGCTGTTGTAATATTATTGTTTTCATTATCTTCGGAAATTCGTACTATTAAGTTTTCTTCTAAATCTGGTGTCCATCTTTCGTAAAATACTACTATATTTTCCAACTTCGAAATTAACCGCTCACAATCTTGTTCGATAACGTGGTGTTACACACATGAACTAATCGAAGATTCAGCAATATAACTATTCGTAATACAAAAATTATAATTTCAAATATTAAATCGACTTCACTCCATAAAAAAAAATAAACTTAGTAAATTACAATAAAGAATAATACTTAGGCGTATATTCAATTAAATTTAATATACAACAAAACTTTTTTCGTCCCCAAAATCATCATAAATACAACTTCAGATTCTTGAATGGTGGAATCTATGTCTATATAAACATGTATATAACGCTTTACAGAGTCAATAATTATCTTTTCATCCTTGTGTATATATTATATTATTATAATTTCCTTCTGAGTCCACAACGACGCCCACCGGGTATATATTATTTATATTACACCAAAGATTTTTTATATTCCTGCTATTCATAATTTATGGCTTCCTTCCAAGACATGATCGAAGCAATAAGCTGTGGTAACTCTTGCGTTCCAGAGACTTGTGTTGGAAGTAGGTCAATAAATGTTGGATTAAATTTTGATTGATTTGCGTATCATTAGCTTCAGCTCACCTGGACTTCTCGGTCACAAATCTCCCCACAGTATATATATTGTCATATATTTAACTTATTTACATATATCTATATATATATATTCTCAGTCATATTTCTATTAGTATATATATACCCCTATATTATAATCTATCTCCAAAGTTATGACCTGACTTACACTATATATATATTATATAATTATATATAATATATACAGTATATAATAGGAATAAGGGAATCTGCATAGAATATGAATACGGATTGTGCTTCGTAACTGATGAAAATAAATTGTGCTAGAGGTGGTGGTGAAATCACCTTTATCGAAAATCTGCTAGGTTAACATTGTCTTAGTAACATGAAGAGGCTGGAAGAGAGTGAATGATGTGAGTTTGGATGGTGCAAGTAAGGAAGATAGGTACTTTGGTGGAATGAAGGTTTATTAGTAAGCGAGGAGATAAATGCGTGAGTGAGCAAGTGAAGATCATGTGTAAGATTATGGCAGGTCATAGGATTAATTTACCTTGGTGAATTAATATGTCCAGAACGAGGCGAGAATGGTGTATTAGATTGGATTTGAATATGTGTGAACAAAGCGTTTATGGAGGGTATATCTCCAAGGGAGGGATTGGAGGAAAGCAGTAACAGTACCCTAATATAAGGGTAAGAGAGTATACAGTGGTAAGACTGTAGGAATTATATCGGAATATAGTTTATTAAGTTTGTAATAGTAATGAGATATATTCTTGTACTTTTGGTTCGAAACGAATGCGTCGAGTGACTGTCAGGACTTGATTGTTGAAGAAAGGTGCGTTAGAAGTGGTTTAGAGTGGAGAAGAAGAGTATTAATTGTAAATAAGTTTTTTGGATTTGCAAAAACTGGCGTATGATATGATTATTAGGTGAAGCTCTATGGCAGGTGTTAATTGATAATATTGTGTCGTTATCGGTGGATAGCTTCTGAACTCGAAATAAAAGTATAAGTATGTACGAGTAGTGAAGGTGTGTAAGAATAAATGGAGTTGAAAAGTGATTGTTTTTAATATTCAATGTAGAGGAGTGATCAAGGGATGTGATTTGTCTTCTTGTTATTCAATTTGTAATATTGGTATGGGTTATGTTAAAGAATCAGAAGTAGGGGGTGGCAGGGATGGTGTATAAATAGATTGGGAGAGTGGATAGAGAGTGGAAGGGTGCCCTACCCTATCCTATTAATGCCACGCTGATGATTTGAATTTGTATGGCGAATCTGAAGTAGAGTTTGAGAGGATTATTAGAGAGATTTTGGCAGGGTGTGTAAAATGAGTAGTTTGAAAGAGTAAACGTTAGATAAGAGTAAGGTTGTGGGTGTGAGTGTTGAGTGATGACAGTTCTCGGTGTGAAGTTTATGCATTTAGACTGGTGAGTCAGGCTGGAACCGTGGTTCTGATTTTTATTAATTATTAAGCTTTTGTAATGTAGATTGTGAGTATAGAGGAGCACAATACAGTAGGAGAAATTGTTTTTTTTTATGGCAGGAAAGACAACACCTTAATCAAGGAAAAGAAGGGAAGTGTAAAGGGGCTATAGTCTTTCAGTGCCGCCAGGGTCTTACATGGGTATGTTTTTTAATAATAATAGATAACTGTCACGACATTAATTTAATTATATACACACAAGGCCATAAAGTTACCAAAAGCATCCGTAAAATAATGTCATAAGTCTTAAAAGCTAATAGTAATGGAGTAACGAGTAAATCGGCACTTCGTTACTATTTCCATCCTTTCCTTAAAGAAGACGAAATAAAGCCGATAATAGTAATCTCCTTTTTTGAAGTAATACGATGTCCCACCTATGTTATATAGTAGTATATTTATATATATATATATATAGGTTTATATATAATATTATGTTATATATACTAACTATATAATATATATATATACTATTATATATATATATATATATATATAGTATATATATACTATATATATATATATATATACAATATAAATGATACATTTATACATATATATTATATATATTTACATATTACCTTATACTATTCCTATACTTATCAAATATATTAAATATATATTTATATATATATATATTTATACTTATAATAGATAATACTATATTATAGCTATTAATATTATTTATATCTATCTTATATATTAATATATACTATATATATATATATATATATATTACTATTATTTATATATTATATATATATATTATATATATATATATATTATAATATTTATATCTATTATATATTAAATATATATTATATTTATATATATATATATATTTATAATATATTATAATTTAATTGAGTATATATATTATAATATAGGGTATATAATATAACTCTAACTATATCTAGTATATATACTATCTCCTATTATAACGTACATACATTATACATACTTTTTATATATATAATTATATATATTTATAATATATATATATATATATATACCTATATTATATATATATTATATATATATATCATCTTGGATTATTTAATTAAGTCTGCCCCTGGCCCACCTCAATTGGACGGGCCACAAATATTACTGCTTCCTATGGAAGCCGGTCTGCCGCCTTATGGACCGATTCCCCACAGGTCGATGTAAGAGAATTGTATATGGGAAATCGGCGCGGGGGCGTCGAGAGTACAGGGCAACCCCAGAAGGGATGAGGTTGCTCTATATGTGTCTTGGGAATTGTTCACATTTACTACTAGTGCAAGTGGGGAGGTTGACTGCTGTCTAGTTGAATTCTACTAGTTTATATTTGCACGAGCCTGGAGTGCGTGAACTCATGATCTGCTTCCTTGCGAAGTTCATAATCTGATTTGGCACTCTTTCCTGGACAGCGTTTCTTCCCTAGGGGAGAGTTTTGGGGAGGGGTGTTTAGTAAATTGTTATTTGGGTAGTATGTGTTGGTATGTGTTTGGTTGTATGTGTATTAGGATATGGTGTAATCCAATGACTTATTTGGGTAGGAGGAGGAGGAAATTATGTTGTATGTGTTTGTTAATAGATATTGCTGGGAAGAAGGGGGGATTTTAGTCTTTGTCGAGGAGGGGATTGGAGAGAATTTGGTGACAAAGGGTGGGATGGATTGCTTGTTTTCTGATAGAATTGAGTCCCCACCATCTCCCAGTGTGTGTGGAGATCGGGAGGATGGAAGTTTCATCGTGTAAAATGTTTTGGATTTGGGGTGGTTGGTGTAGCAACCGTGTGATTACTTTCCTAGAGGGCTTAATTTTGAGTAATTTGTATCCTACTTAGTGTTCGACCTTTTGCTATTGAGTGCTAGGAAACCAGCTGGTGAGGCCATACCGTTTAGTTTGCATTCTGAGGAGTTGTTTATAGTTGTTTTATTATATATTAATTAAATATGACTATATAATATATATATAATTAATATATATATATTATATATATATAGTATACTAGAGTTATAACGAATTCTATTAATATATACTATTATATATATAACTATTTAAATATAATATATATATTATATATACTATTTCTCATATTCTATACTATCCTATATACATATATATATATATATATCTACTAACTATATCTATATATATATATTATTATATATCATATTTATATTAATATATATTTAATATCATACATTATTATTATTCATATTATTCATATAATTCATATTATTATATACTATTAGTATAATATATTACTATATATATATTACTTCTTATTTATATTAATATAATATATATATATTTTATACTTTACTTACCAGTATTTATAGTAGTATAATGATATACACTTATACATACATATATTTTGAGATTCAATACTACTAATTGTGATTCCATTCACATTTTGAACAGGTTAATTATATAATGTTCATACTTATAGTAAACTCTAAAAACCAGAAAAAATCGAAATCTTATGCTCTAAATTTTGCAATATAGTATTATAATCATCCTATAATACTCATACTATCCTTATCATAATATATATAAATATAATATTAATAATTATAATATATACATTAAATTAATATATATATATTAATATATATAAATATATATAATAATTATTAGTAATATATATATAATTAATAATATAATTAATAATTAATATAATATAATTATATTATATTATAAATTATATAATAATTATAAATATATATATATATATTATATATATAATATAGTTTAATCATGTAAAATTGTATGAACTCAAGCAGCTATGAAATCTTTTAGATTTGTATTTTGATTTTCCGAGTCAAGGCAGCCATCTTGTTTATTATTTAGGGGGATACATAATTTGTGCGTTATTTGGTTATTGTATATATTTATCTATTTGTTTGGCATTTATTTTATGTGAGTATGAGTTTTTCCTCGTCAAACATATGAGGGCCAGTATTATATATTGGCCTTTTCTTCTCTTCCTTTCGTCAAGTGGTCCCTTCAGCCAATCCTCACTCTTTAACTGCGTTAAATCTCGAATTTATATTATATTCACGATCCTTGTTTAGAAGAGGTTTGTTTCTATGTAAGCTTAACCTTGGACTCCGCAAAATACTTGGCGAAATTCTCTTCCTTAGTCAAGGAGCTCTGAACCAACTTTAAACTCTTATTAAATTAACGTTGGTTTTTCTTCGAGCGACACCATCTTGTTTTTATCTATTGTACAATTTGTCGTTATATATTATTTATATTAAATTTATTATCATTTGAATTGCGCATATTATTATGGTACATTTGATTTTGTCAAATACTATACTTTCGTTAAGAAAATATACACAAAAAATTTGGAACAAGTAGTTTACATTTATTCCACGACTTCTTAACACTCCAAAGAGAAAATAGGCAGCGGTGGCAACCAATTGCAGAATTGGGCTCCTACACCAGGGTCCTAACGTTTAGTTGTAATGGATGTAGCGGCAGGATATAAGATATTTTTATAATTTATCATAATTTCGTAGCTAGGCTAACGTTCTTAAAGAAAAACCTATAAACGCTATGCCAAAATTCAAAAGCAATTCTGGAACTAATAAAAAGTAGAGAGGCACGACAGCTGGTTAAATCGTTGATGGTGAGAGGGTTATCTTCTTCAGATAAATTTTTCTTCCCTCATTCATTCCTTCTAAATCTAAATCTTTCTTTCTGACTGCCGATTTTCGTTTTCAGTATTATTCATTATTATTTTTTTCTTTTTAATATTTAATATAAACTTTTACATACTACATAAAATTAATATATATAGTATACTTTTATTTTGTTTTAGTAGTTTAATTTACTTTGTGTTCATTGGTTATTGGCTTCTCTTGTTCACGTCATTGAAATTATTTGATGAACGTTTTTCTTGAAGGCAACAGTACTTAGAGAAACTAAGGCATGGTTGGGTAAAAAATCATCTTCCTCGATAAAGGAAAGGGTGGTCTTTATAAAAAGCAAATTTTTTTAAGATTTCTTATGTTTCTAGTGGACGGAAATGCTTATTCTCTGAGGCTACCTTTTACGGTAACGTCACATAGACGTTTTTCAAAGTTTTTGTGATATCTCATAAATTCGAGGCAGGTAATAACTTTCGTGTCAAGAAAATAACATAAAACCCACATGAAATAGGGGCTCAATCCACGAGAAAATGGAGGAAATGCGTGCTAACTGCCCGACCTGGGTCCTAACTCCCTCTTAGTTTGTACCGGAGGCGAAGTCAATGATCAATTTATGATTTAGCTTCTCATAATTTTCGCCAAACTCAGGCTACGTTCAGAGACC